>CATIWF010126893.1:0-19076 GCA_949630135.1 Balakata baccata
TCTTATTTTATATTTTATTCTACTTAAAAGAAAAATGTTATATTATTTACAAATGTTTTGATATTTGGTTTTGTAAACCGTAACACTACTTATCAGTCTGGTATACGATGGTGTATACGGAAGGATAAGGGGTGTTACATAAATAAAAATTTTTCTCATATTAACACTAACACTTACTTTCCATAAATTTTTTTTACATTATCAACATATCTGGTTTGTGACTTCAAGCCTCATACATGTTCATATATATATATATATATATATATATATATATATATATAAACATCATAAACAATTTTCTTTATATAGGCCATATACAAACCCCCAATGCATGTTCATATATGATACAAAAGATGATAACTTATACCCACAAACCGGGTCACATATGTCTTCTCTGAATATGGGCACGAGTTCTTCCCTTTATCAACTTCACAACTCAAATATCTACAAAAGTTATTTCTAGCTTAGTAGTATATATAAGCATTGAAATTTTCCCTTGCAATCCCATAAGTGCATAACATATGAATATATCATGGCATAAGAATGTATAAATAGCATGGAGAAATGACATATCAAACCCATGCAATACTCAAATTCATGTCATATTACATTTCATGTTCCTAACCATATTTTCATGTCTCATTTCTCACTTGAATATAAAACTTTATTAAATATTACACCATACTTCATTTATCTCTTTCAATAAATAGCTCAAGCTTCATTACTGGACTGGCCGGATATGGGATGTGAAGTACGAGCTTTCATACTTAAGTTTAAGTCACACTACTCACCTGAATATCAAGTCAAGAAAGCTCTCCGAGCTTAAAATAACTTAACTAAGTATAATAATATAAATCTATGAGTACCAAGAACAGGAGCACTCATACCCGAGCTTAAGCCACCCTGTCCTCACTCACAGTCTCGTCGATACGTATCATTTATTCTCTTAATGGTGCACCATCTACCCTAAAGTAGTCATTAAGTAGAGAAATAGACATTTATATCATCATATCTACTCCATTTTATCCTTATCTTATGTGTTTTCATCAATATTCATAACATATAATCATATTCACATAGCATATTTAGGTCCACAAACATGTTTTCCTATAATATAACATCATGTTAATAATTAAGGATGCATGCTTCAGACCTAATATCACATCATTAAAACAAAAGTCATTTCTGCTATTTTTAGGACCTTCACGGCCATGAATTATGGGTTGGGTGTGAACCCTGGCTGTGAATCATTCTGGATCTATGGTTCATGGTCATGACAATTTTCAACATGGTTGTGATGCTGGTTGTGAAAAGGTCTAACTTGTACCTATAGTCGAATTTTACCAAATTTCAAGTTTTAAACACATATAACATATATTCCAGGGCATATAAGCTCAATCATACCCAACTTTATACAATTCAAATTATCATTTTCTAGGTTCACAACTAAGCTCAACAACTCAAACAAAGAACACAATCAACACCTTATGCACAAATCAACATGTTCATACTCATTTAACATTTTATACATATTAATATACTCCATCTAACTTCTTTAAACATTCGTACATGCCATTTCATGCTTTCATAACCCATTATAATGCTTATTTATCATACAAGCAGGCTCAACACTTCATTAATGCACACAACTCACAATCACATGCATTCATCATGTTCTAGGGTAAATAACAATGCAAATATATACAAAACTCAATAAGGAGCTTGACCAAAATCTAAGCTAAGGAGCTAATCTACTCTCCTTGATGACCACCTCCCTTTTTCTCCTTGTTTATCTATCACAAACATATCCATATATCAAACTTAAAGTCTATAGAAGCATAACAAAGCATAAATCTAATTCATACTTCCCAAACTATAGTTATTATGCATGATTCTAACTCAATCTCATGATTACTTCATATAACTTCACAAAGCACTTATATACACAAAACCTCAACACCCTTCTTCCACCATAACTCATCTTCCATGGTTCTTCACGCAAACATCACAATCTCTTCATATAACTTCATAATCATAGCAAAGAGGTGGTGTTATTATGTTTCCTTACCTCTTTATGGTAGAAAACACCTTAGATCATGTAAATAAATTGAGCTCCCCCATGTTTGCACTTTCTATTTCCTCCAACTCTTCTTCTATATTGGTAAATTCTTCAAATCTCACCTTGATCTTGATTTCTCTCTTAGTTTTGGTGTTTGATCACTCAAAAATCTATGGAGAAACACTCATATATGGTCCTTGGGTGTGTATAGAGGTTTCTTGGGGTTTGAAAGTTGATAAGGTGATGCAAAAATGAAGATAAAACGAAGTGAAAAGCTTATATACCAGTGCATTCATGAGCATGAACAAAAACTTTCATGACTATGAATGTCTACTGTAGCAACTGCCTCAAAAAAGTCAAAATCTTATCCAAACCCTACTGTCAAGGTCGTGAACACCTTTGTCACGGGCGTGAATAATGTATTTTTCCACTTTTCTGTTAGGTTTCGAAGATATATCGCATACCAAAAATGCAACAAAAAATAAAACTTTTTAAAACCCGAATCATAAGATTCTACTTATGCCATTAAAATTAATTGATAACAGACGGTTAGAAATTATACCTTTAATTTCTTGAACAAATTCTCCAAATTTTCTTCTCATTGGGTTGTTGCAAACCACAACAATCCAATTTTGGATCATCTCTAATGATAATCCATACAGAAAGGAAGAACGAAACCTCAAAGGTTATGCCTTGAACACTCTCTTTATATTGGCAAAGTATAATGTTCTAGAGAGAAAAAAAAAATTATCAAATAATTTTGTGGAGGCTTTCAGTACTTTTCTGAAGTAAAAATACTATTTATAGGTATTTCTAAACACCCTAAGGTTAACAAAATTACCAAAAAGGGATTGGGGGCTAATTTGGCATTTTTTTGCCAAATTGGCCAATATTGCCAGCACCCGCGTGGTGGGCTTGCCCAGCAGGCAAGCACTAGCCTGCCACGACCTCGCGCCCCCTAAGCAATTTTCCAAATTTTTTCCTGTAATCTCATCACAATCCGACCCTAAATAATTCTCTCATACTTTTGGATATTATTCAAGGCTATTTTACTCATTCTTTACACTTCTAATGCGTGTGATCTATTAGGTTCCCGGTTATGTTGGCTACTCAAATTAACAATTATTTTGAGCAAGTCATGAGCAGTATCTAGCAACACATTATGACTCCCAATTGACCGGAAAGTCCATGGTTTGATGACAAACCTTTCCTTAGTCAACAATCCATGCAATCCGTCATTTCACTATCCTATACCTCACTCGGTTCAGAGCATAGACAATGTGTCAGCTCCCGCTAGACTGACTATGTCATATCTAGCCCAAATGATATTAGATCTTGTCACTGAGACTCATTGTTCAAATAGACATGTCACTGAAGACCATCTTCATGACATTTCCATTATAGCTAGAGATTCTTGAGTAATGATTCCGACAAGAGGCTATGGGTATACTCTCCCTTTATCAAGAGAGGTGAATCCTCTATTGGCTACCCAATTACCTTCGAATACCTCAAGTTATACCCAATCACCACCCTGTGAGCGACCTCTATGAGGCAACAAGGAATGAAGTCAAAGCACATAATCAGTATCCAAGATATCCTTGAGTACCTCAAGTCTAAGGATACTTGCACCATTGCTATGATGAGACTATTATTGACATTTAGCAAGCATCTAGATGTTAACTTTGAATATCTCACGCTCACATCTTATAAGATCTGTTGCTTGATCCAATCAAGGAGTATAACATATGCTAGTCTATCCGGATCAATAATGTCTCATCTTATTGATCATGTGACTAGGGATAATATGGATACTATCATAATTACACTTGATAGGTGTCTCATTATTACGGTCTCATCATGATTTCCTTCATACTATATTATGTATCAAAGACTTCATTAATTGATTTAAGATCACTATCAATTCATATATCAAATGAACATCAAATTAATGAAAGAATGTCATTATGAATATGTACACTAAGTGCCTAAGACGATTGCCTTTTAGGCACATCTCTAACAATCTCCTACTTGCACTAAAGTCAATTGCCATTGTACATTAGACTATAGGCAAAGATATGACTATCATATTCTTTTTGGGATTTTGGTCTAGTGACTCGATCATATATTTTTTTATCAATGAGAACTTTTTCTATTATTACATCATGTCTACCATTTGATTTCTCTAATCAATTGTAACATCCGGTACATGTTTGGATCCTCGATGAGACCGTGATTCCTTTTTATCATCCAATAGCGCTATTGTTATTCCAATCATAATGAATTAACAATGTTACGAATCATTTATAACTTGCGATGAATTTTACTTATTCAAACTGCTTCCTTAGCTGCAATGTACTTTCAGTTGTGGAATCTACAATCATCACCTATTTGGAACTATTTCAATTGACTACACAACCATTTAATATGAATATATAGTACAACTAGGATTTTGAGTTATCCTTATCGAATTGGATGCTAGCATCCATAATCCTAAGCTTACTTTCTCCTTAAATCAAGAATGCATCCTTAATCCTTCTCAAGTATTTAAGGATGTCCTTGATAGTCACCCATAAACCCCTTATGAGATCATATTGATATCCACTCAAGACACTTAGAGCTTGATAACCATTGGGCCTAATACATAGTATATTACATAATGGATCCAATAGCCAAGCTTATGGAATCACATTCGTGCTAGTTCATTTTTCTTATGTCTTTAGATATAAAGATTTAGAGAGGGTAATCCTATCGATCATAGGAATAAATTCTCTCATAGACTACTTCATGCTAATCACTTTAGCATCTTAGCTATATAGACTAAAAACAATAAGTAACCTCTTAGATCTATCTCTATAGATCTTAATCTCCTTCTGGTAGATTACTTTTAAATTATTTTCTTGGAAAAATACTTTAGAGTAACAAATTGACTAACTTAGAAATGAGACATCGTTTCCAACTAACAATTTGTCTTCCATATACTTCACTAGGAACATAATGGTTCTCCCACTAACCTTCTTGAAAATACAAGATTCATCCACATATTGTGAGAAAACAAACTCTTTGATTACCTCATCAATTTGGATGTTTCAACTCCTAGATGTTTACATCAATCCATCAGTAGATTATGCAATTTGCACCATGTTTTGCTATCATTAGATGTGAATCTCTTAGGTTATGTCATGTAGACATCATATGTCAACTTTCCATAGTGAAAGCTGTCTTCATACCCATTTGCCAAATCTCATCATCATGAGTAGCAATGGTTATGAGTGATATGATAGATTTAAGCATAGTATGTGAAGTACAAGGTCTTGTCAAAGTCAACCATTGTCTTTGACGATGTCCTTTAACTACCAACTTTAGCTTTATAGGTAACTGCATTACATTCCATGTCGGTCTTTATCTTGAACACCTACTTGCATCCAATGGGCTTTGTCCCTTTATGTGGCTCAACCAAAGTCCATACTTGGTTTACAGACATGGAATCCGTATTTGACTTATGGCTTATAGTCGTTAGTTATATTATGAACTTTTCATGATCTCTTCATAAGTAGTAGGCTCATCGTTCTCTATGAGCAATACAATCTTTTGTTCACTTATAAGAGATCTATATCTCTTGGGAACAACTCATATCCTACTTTACTTAGGAAGCTCTTGTGTTTTATAAGGTCTTACTATTTTCATCTCTATGAGTAACAAATTTTGGGTTTTGTTAGTTGATTCACATCTATTTAAGCATCTTGGACTTCATTAAGTTCAATCTTGCTCTCATTATTCTCTTATAGAAGAAACTCTTTCTCTTGAAAGATAACATATTTCGAACAAATACATTTTGTTCAAATAATGGTAAAACTGATATCCAAATGACTCTCATAGGTTATCCCACATATAAACATTAGGTTAGATTTAGTTTTTAACTAATCCAGCATTATCTGCTTTTCTTAAGCAGGACAATCCTAAACTTTCATTTATAAAAGAATAAGTTTTATGTTATTTCATATCTTATGCAGAACAATATCAACTAATTGATAAGGTATTATATTTATCACATAAACATAATCTCACGTGCATTACAATAAAAGGAACTTTAAGAAATTCTAAAAGCTTATTATGTACCTTACCATATCTAATAAGGTTCGGTTTCTCCTTTTAGCCATATCGTTATGTTATGGCGTGTAAGGTAGGGTTCATTGAGATAAAATCTCATTATCTCTTAGATGACATTGAAACATTTAGCTTAAGTATTATTTCACTTCGATATAATCTGAGTATCTTAATACTTTTGCTGAGTTGTTCCTCTACTTCATTTTTGAATTATTTAAACGTTTCAAATGTTTCAAATTTGTATCTCATCATATACAAATACCCAAATTATGAGTGATCATAATTAAAGTAATGAAGTATACAAAACCATTTATGGCATGCATGAACATTGGTCCACATACATCTATATGTACAAGGTCCATCAATCATTTTGCATGTTCATCCTTTTCATTAAAAGATGATTTTGTCAACTTGCTTAGTAAATGAGATTCATATGTATCATATGATTCATAATCAAATAACCCCAAGTTACCATAACTCATCATGTGATTCTCTTTTTTATGCCCAAGCTGACAATGCCATAATTTTTCGGTTTTAGGTCTTCAATATGGAGGATAGAATCAAACATTAAAAGATCATAAACTTTATTGTATAACGTTTTAGTTTCATATGGAATATCATTTGACCATATATAACAACAATTGTTCTTAATAGTCCAATGAAAAACTTTTGTTCAACCATTAAACAAAGTTATATTCTTTATTGATAAACTAAAATAAAACTACAACTGTTTAATCCTTTGAACAAACTTACTAAACAGTATTGAAATTTAATTTTCTATATAGCTATTATAGCAACTATTGTTGTAAAAAGGGAACTAACTCTGCTGGTTCAACTGGAAACTTGTCATCAGGTCAGTCGGTTTTGAATACCAAATCTGGGGACTATATTGACCGGCCAGAAAATCGGCTAGTTGAACTGGTTTAAGAAATATCTGAAAATGTTGAAAAATTACATGAAATGGGCTAGTTGAACTGGTTTAAGAAATATCTGAAAATGTTGAAAAATTACATGAAATGGTGTTTGGGGGTTTTGAACTCGAGCCTTTTTTACTAATTTAACAACCTTTAACCACCAAACTAATGACCTCTTTGAGTATTATGTTCAAAGAATATAAATATATATAAAATACAATATTTTAAATATTAATAATACATATTTAAATTTCAATTTTTCATTTTTATATTAGTAATATATATTCTTAAAAAATTTAGTATAAGTTATTTTTATTAATAAAAATTATATATATATATATATTATCACATTATGTAAAAGTCATATATATTTGGTAAAATTGTGATATGTAGTTAAAATGATCATTTTTTTTATATTGGTTTCATTTACAAAATGAACTTATCTAAATTTACATAAAATTAACTATTTATAAAATTATTCATATTATTGAAAAGACATTTATATAAAATTAATATTTAGTTTTTTATATTTTTATTATAAAAGTAAAACTATGACAAATAAATAATTCTTGAAATTATTTGATATTTTCGAATTATAATTATTTATTATCAATACATGACTATGTATTATATTATCAATAATCCAATATACAACTATGCATTAATTTAATTTTTTATAAAACTATTAACATTATTTAAGAAATATATATATTTAATAAATTTGAATTTACATATTTGTATTTATATTACTAATATATATCATAATAAAATTATTATATAAATTATTATTAAAATTAGTTATTTCAATATAAAATATTTTACTTGAGAAATGAATGTATATTGAATATTATTTTTTATAAATTATTATTTATTATTATTTTTAAAAAATAAAAAATATATAGATAAATAAATTATATTATTTTTTAAAATAATATATAAATATTGATATTATTATACTTAAAAGTATTTATAAATATATTTATATATTAATTTGAATTTCAATATGTAATATTTTGAACATATTATTGTGTATAAATATGTTTAATTTAAATAATTTTTATATTTTATATGAATTTTACATAGACAGATTCAATCCCGGTTCGACCTCAAACCCGTGACCCGCTGCTTTTCCTGGTTCATTGACCGGACGAATTTTTATAACCTTGGTAGCAACTGTTGCTTTATAGCCAATGTGCACAGTTTCAACTCTCTCTTCTTAAGCTTTCTATTGCTTTTTTGGTCTTGCATATCTGGCATATATGAAATCTATATGCGGTATCTAATACTCACATATTATTACAAGAAACAATGTTATCCTCTTTAATAAATTTACTTGAAATATAATGTACATTTATATGCCTTATCCTTCTGCTTCTTTAAAACTCCAAATAAACTTTGTTATTCCTTTTCCATTTTGCAACTCTTGCCACAATGAAAATACCTTTTAAGATGTCTCTCTATCTTTTCCTTTTATTTATAATGCATGTTACATTTCAGATCTCATTTCTATCATCTTGAAGTGATAGAGCAATTGAGATATCTCATATCGCTTAGTATGAGTTTGCATATTGGTCTTCTCCCAAAGATAATACATAGTGGTTTTGCATCAATTTCCATGTTGCTTTTCAAGTTTGAACAACTTAGGATATATTCATTATTATTCAAGTACTTGTATGCAAATTGTTTATAACTCTTGCATCTCAAGGGAGGGAAAAATGATTCTTCCAAAATTTCGGCAACCATGTGGATTTGAGAACCATTCTCAATTTTAAGCTAGCAAATGAAGTTTAGGTTAGTCAAAATGTATGACTCGTGATTACGTTTTGATTCACATTGAATGATATGATTCTAACAACTTATATTTAAGGATTGAGATTGTAGAAGTGTGTACATGAATGAATGCATGATATTAGGTCTTTAATAAAATGCATTATGACTCATACTATTTTATTGTGAACCCATAGCACTCACTATGAATCCAAGAGAACCCGTTGGAAGTTCTCCTAGTGGGTTGATATCCAATGTCTCTAAGAATGACCTTGAATTTGCCCAATAAGCCACCTTACGTCCAAAGGTAAGTAGCTGATCCATACTAATTGCATTCTCATGCAACTATTAAATCTGGTGCTATCGACTGTTGATGTATGTACCTATATTAGGTTATCAACTCTTGATGCGTGTAAATCTCATATACACTACCTAACTTCACCTCAATCCACATTGACCTTGGGTTTGCCCAACAAATCAATGCTTCTTGTTAAAGCTGGCCTATTAATGAGGAAATCTTATTTCATAATTTGAATATATTCTAGTAGAGCAGGCTTGGGTTTGCCTAACAACACTAACTCTAAAAAGAACTCCCGTTTTTGCCATATTAATAAAAGATGTTAGTTTTAATATTAATTAAGCAAGGGTTTTTCTTAATTTAATCTTATCATGTTATTTTTAGCATGCATTTATATATCATACATTCATCATATAGATATATAAAGATAGTTATACTAACTATATGACATGAATATAGACACACTAATGTCCACTAATGCAATATTGAAAAAAATTAGGTCTATACTTGTCACCATAATGATGCATATGTTGTTTGACAAGCTTGTTGACTTGTTCGATGAACATTGCGTTAAATATTCACAAGCACTTGCTAGTAATTATCAATTCACTCCTAAATGCATAGAGATATTGAAGCATCGAGTGCAAAAAGCTCATGGTCATCAAGTCAAATCATATGACAGAGAAAATGGTGTGTTTGTGATCAAAACAGCATATAATAATGAAATGAGAAATGGTGGTCATAGTCAAACAGTTAAAATGGCACAAAAAATATGTACATGTGGAAAATTTCAACAAAGCAAAATCTCATGTTCTCATGCCATTGCGGCTTGTATGAAATATCGGATGAATTACACTTTTTATATTTCGTCATTTCATACAATGTCCGAGACAATGAAAGTATGGTCAACCCCTTTTGAACCCCTCGGTCACAAGGATTACTAGGCACCATCAAAGGAACTACATGTTGTTCCAAATCCTGGATGGAAGCGTAAAAAGGGAAGACCAAAAGCATTTCGGAGAAAAAATGAGATGAACTGGAAAACACAGGAGGATCAACATGTGTTCTTTTGTGGTAAATATGGTCAAACGGGTCATAATGCAAGAACCTGTCCAAGAAATTAGATTTAAAATGTATTTTTACTATGTACTTATAGTCTAAAAATTTTGTAATTCATTTTGAATGTAATTATATTAGTTATTAATTACTACTTCATTAAATATATAATTACATTATTAAATGAATGTTTGCTTCAAAAGTTTTCTCATTATTAATATATGGTATTTTTATCTTATATAGATAAATCTCACGCATGTATGGCATCTCACACACGAGATTACATGCATTCCGGACCATACAATGGTTCATTGTTATATTTACAATCTCAATACAGATCTCAAGCAATTTGGAATAATGAGATAATAAAAATAACAATCATTCTATTAAAATATCATTTACGACATCGTAAAGTGTATAACGACATATATCATTTGCATAATTTTTTCAGATAGAAAATAAGGTGCTATACTGCAGACGTAGTAGCAGGCTACACTTACAATAGGTAATGATATTCAGCTAGATGACCGAATTAAATAGCTGCTGAGGCATACCGAATTTATGGATTACTGCAGATACCCTTTTTTCAACTTGATTGACATTTAATTATTGTACTAGTTGAGAGATGGAGACCAGAGACACATACATTTTATATGCCTGAAGGAGAATGTATAATTACACTTCAGGATATAGCTATTCTTACTGGTCTACCTATTGATGGTCTTCCAGTTATTGGACAGACCAGTGGTAATTGGTTATCTCTGTGCAAACGTTTACTGGGAATTAGACCTCCGCCAGATGCAATTAGAGGTTCTCGAATAAAATTAGGATGGCTGGATGATCAATTTGCAATATTACCTCCTGGAACTGATATGAACACTATTATATCTAATGCTCGTGCACATATTATGCGTATCATCAGTGGGTCCTTATTATGTGACAAAAGCACTAGACGTGTGTCTTTGATATATCTTCAATTTTTAGAGGACTTTGCAGCCATTAACCAGTATAGTTGAGGAGCTGCAACATTAAGTTTCTTATATCGAGAATTGTGTATGTCATGCAGATTTCCTCATGTGTCCCAAATTGCAGGTGCGTTATTTATTTTATAGCTTTGGGCATGAGAGAGATTTCTATTTTTAGCTCCAACAATGAGAGTTAATCAAATACCGGAAGATGCACCATTAAGTTGAAGGTATGTGACTTAATTAATAATATTAAAATTAGTAAGTCATCATTAGTTGTTGTGATTTTTAATTAATAATTCTAATAATACACTGAATTATTAATTAATATAGATGAATCAATCAGCGGATAGTACATGACACACCTTCACATGAGCTGACTCATATCCGACATAGACTTGATATATGTCGCTCCGATGAGGTGTGTTATATTACCCCTAAATAAATTTTTACTTTTTTTTATAACAATTGGTAGTGTTTAACATCTTATGTTTTATTGAATAGATTATATGGGAGTCATATACTACAGATATTATTCGATCTTTACTCACCGATTGCTTGAGAGGTCGCGACATATGGAGGACAGTGGTGCCTTTAATATGCATACATATAGTAGAGTGACACCAGCCTGATCGAGTTCTCAGACAAATTGGCCTACAGCTGCTAATCCCTCGCCACCACAGTAGACTGAACATCTTCACTTGATAATTCTACAGAGCAATACTAATACAAATTGGATTGAACAATATTCGGTATGGATTCAATTATGGAATAATAGAGCTGAACATGTTGTTACAGGCGTATAATCAGATGATCCACTCCATTACCATTCACAATACATGTAATGGTATCAACAAGTTACAAGGAGATAGATTTCTCATCAGGGTGCTGCTGCTGGTGCATCGGTATGAATACATATTCTTATTTTTCTACAAATTATAATTATCTTTTGTAAATGCTTCTTCATCATATTATATGACATAAGACTGATTAACTTTTATATTAACTACAAGCTGATACACTTGAGCACATTTCATTACCAAACTCTAGATATCCCCCACAACAGATCGCCACCAGTTCATTAGTGGCACTACGTGAAAACAAATGTAAGGTTTCAATGCCACCTCCTCAACCTGCACCTGCTCCAATTTCAGAAGAAATGCAGTGTGCATGTGCTTCGTCTCAGCAACCATAACGTCATCGCTGACAACAACATAGGGATGTACCCGTCCCTCCATTTGCATCTTGTCAAACTGTGTCTCAACCTGTTTATTTTCATCAATTCCAACAGTATCCATCTTCCTCTACAGATCCCAGACCATCCACATCTGGTGGACTATGTATCCGTTTAACACACATATTCTCAACACCAGACTTATACTCTTCTAGCCCATTTACACCATATGTTGCCTCCACACACAATCCATGGATTCATCAATCACAACATTCTGAGTTCATGTATACTCAGATGCCTCAAACACCAGTGGATTTTATGGGTTTGTCCACCTTTCGACCTACACATATAGGCTTTGTTCCTACACAGACACATTACTTTCCATGGGGTACTGCTACTGATGAATTTGATAATGATGACGATGACGATAACGACAATGATGGTGGTGGTGATCAGACACGAAATTATAACTTAATGGATATGAGTATTCGACGAATCGATGCTAGACGACAAAGAGGACTTCGATCACAAATTCGAAGAAATCGGCGTTGTGGAACATAAATACATTTTTATATTTGTACATTATTATTTTTTTCTTTCACAATTTATTTATACATTTTTAATCACTAAAAAATTTTATAAATTTTTATTCCTACATTTTACTTAATACATAATTAAATTCTATATACTTAATGTGAAATTTAATTGATTCATAGCAAATTTAATTTATCAACCTCTAATTATTATAAATTGTATATTTATTTTTCTAAAAAATAATTAACCAAAATTTAATTAATAATTAATGGCCACGCAAAAAAAAAATTATTATTATAATAATAATGACTAGCTATAGGATAACTTTTATATATTTTAAAATTTTTTTATAAATTATTATTACCTAAATTTTAATCATTGTATCATTAAATTCTAAATACTTTAATTTAATATTTATTAATTTAATTTACTTAATTTTCATTAAATATTACTAAATATAATTTATCAAACTTTAATTTATAAATTATATCTTTATTTTTCTAAAAAATAATTAATAAATTTTAATAAATAAATTTAATAAATAACAAATTTCATTGTTTATGCATGAGTCATGCACGTAGTGTGGAGATGTGGGGACGTCTGGGATGTGCAGGGACCACGTCGGCATGCGCCACATGAAGTGGCGCACGCCTCTGCCGGCAACTCATCCCACGCCTCCCTAGCCAGTTGAAATGACGCACTTCGGTCAAAACTACCACAAATTTGTAAATACTATTAAAACTTCATAAATTTGTAAATTTCACAAAAACTACACTAAAATTATAATTAGTTTAGGTAAACACCATAAACTAAAAAATATCCCACTAGCAAGTGTATTTCTCTTTTAAATTCTATTAATTTAAAGAGCACATTATTGATCCATTACTCAATTCCTAGATATTGTTAATAAGTTGAAATGAAAAAAAGCATCTTATAAGGAAAAAAAATTATTTTAGTAGCATCTACATCTCCTTTCAAATGGAAATTACAAAGTGATATGACAATTGCAAAATGACTTGTATGAATAATTTGTAAGCTTACGAATTTGCAAATTTACAAAAAAGAAATGAAAGATGAGAGAGATAATTTCTAATGAATAAAAAATTATAGTGGGCCACACTTTTATTATTTTATAATAAAATGAAATAAAATAATTAATTAATTAAGGTAATAAAATTAATATAAAGAAAATTATTGTTATATTTATTAAAATAATTACTATAATTAGTATTAATTAATTTCAGAATGATATAAACTATAATTATGTATTTTAACTAAAATAAGTATAATTAATAATATAATTAATACAAATTAACATTTTTTGTGCATTTGAAACAAGAACAATAACAATAATATTATTATTAACATTATTTAATTTTCAATAAATTTAATAATTAACTTTTCTTTACAATTTATTAATTTTAATATATTTAACAATAAAAATCCAATTTATTTGCCAATAAAAAAATTTCTAATAATATATTAAAATATTAATTAGGTCCCATAAATTAAAATTAATTAAAATTTTAGAGATAAATATGTTTAAAAATCCAGTTAAAAATTTGTTTATGTTTTCAGTTTGCAATTACAAACTAATTTGATAGATGGAGATGCTAAGAACATAAAAATAATAATAGATCAAATATATAAATAAATAAAATATCATAAAATAAGAGTAGAAAAATTTACATCTCATTGGTCCTTAAAAATGGACCATCTATCTTTTTTTTACAATACACAGATCACATGTAATTTCAACAGAAGCCGAATAAAAATCCTTATGCGGATATCTTTTAGATATATCTCCTAACTTAGCATATAGGATCATAACCCCGCAAATTAAATTAAAAAATAAAATAAAAATAAAATTACCAAAAACCCTGAAAACTGTTGCCCTGTAAAGTAGATAACAAGAACACCATCTCCCCCTCGTTTCTTGTTGAATCATAATCATACTCTAACCCATCATCCTTTGGCCGGCGATATCTCGCCACCACCTTATCCGGCAACAGCTTAGTCCGGCAAAGAGGGCAAGTCGAGCGACATTGCTGCAACCACTTATCAAGGCAATCCTTATGAAACAAATGCTTGCACTTCAACCTCCTAACGCTCTCACCTTCATCGAAACCGGATAAACACACCGCACATTCCACCGTGGAATCCAGCCGGATTAGAGACTTGGTGTAGCGAATAGCGGGATTGGATTCTTCAATATAGCTGAGAAATTGAGCGGTTGTGAGAATCCGTTCGCCGGAGCCGGTGATGGCTCTGATGAGGGATTGAATTTTGAGGAGGAGGAGATGGAGGAAGAGAATGGTTAGGGTTTTTAGGGTAGAGAAGATTTGATGGAGAATTGCCATGGCTGATGTTGATAAGACTGCCAAATTTGGGTGTTGGGGATAACAATGATGAATTTGATGAGCATATATAGTAGTTGGGATTAATAATTTAATTTAATATGAGTAGATGTACGTTATCTTTTTGGAATTTTAGAGCTGGCCCAATCTTTAATGCTCCCTCCATATATATATATATATATATATATATATAACTAACGTTTTCGAGAAAATAAAAAATTTTATTCATTTGGTTTTTATAAATTACTAAAATTTATTTTTATATTAATCAATTCAAAATTATTAGTATTATATAGAATTTTAAAATATAAACTCTAAATAATTTAAAATTTATTTTATGATATATCGGTAGGACATGATAAATAGACGGTTTTGATAATAGAATAAGCATCCAATAGATTTAATAGCATAATTTTGAATAATTCAGGCAGCATACTATAGAAATACTAATAATTTAATATTAAGTATTTTTTTAATTTAAAATTAATTAATAATTTTTTTAATTTTAAAAAATTTCGGAAGTATCAATTAACCAGATGGTAAAAGTGTTTATTTTTAGAAAGATAAAATTTTGAGTTTATATCGTTTCCAATACACTATATTTTATGATAAATATAAATAAATGACTATTTCTTATTGTATAGCATATAACTATTTGTACCGTTTAAATATATTTTGTGACATGTTTCATCTCTCCAATAAAATAAATATAGCAAGAAGAAAGTAAAAACTTTAATTTGCAAGCCATGTGCACGTGATCACTCCTAATTTGATGGGCTAGCGATGTGTGGTTCATTGCATTTAATGACGATTTTGATTAAAACAACTAGAGCCGCTGGATCTATTGACATCATGGAAAAGAATTCTTATGACTTTTGATGTATGAGAACCTACGATTCATTAATCAAACCGTTAAGTTAACGTGTCTTAAATCAAATTTCCTAACAATAATGCTTTGGTAGTTGACGTTGATTCCCTTGTAATGATCGTCATCATCATCACCCAATTTACGCACTTCATCCACCGCATCATCTTCAAGAAAACATAGTTTTCAATGTGTTACCCCTGAAAAGAATAATCAATCAACGGAAATTCTAAAATAGATTCAATTTAATGTGTTACCCCTAAAAAGAATAGTCAATCAACGGAAATTCTAAAATAGATTTAATTTAATTATATTATAATATATAATTAATTATTTTATTTTTATTAGTTAATGTAAATATAATATATATATATATAATTAAATTAATATATGAATAATGTCACGGGCTGAGTTTAGTGATCGAGCCAAAATTTCTAAGTTATAAATGTAAAAAGTCATAAATTAAAGCTGAATAATATCCTGTATGAAAACAAATTTTATAAAGAGGTATAAATTTATATAATATTATATATATTTTAAAAATAAAAAATATGTAATCATCGAATCTCCAATAAATACAGTTCTGACACTAACTTTAAATTTAAACTGAACTCAGAACTTCTTAAGGATATATGTTATTGGCCGTCTTTCTATGATGTTTGAGCAGAAATTAACATGGCTGCTGAGAGAAAAATCAATAAATTCAAAAAGTCAATTAAGTTGTTTGATTTTGAATTTTGGACATGGCAGGAATTTAAGAAAACTATGGTAGTGGTTGGTTCCATGATGTTTCTTGAAGATAAGAAGCTTAACAGGAACTTCCATGCTTCTTTCTTAAGCAATTGTTATAAAAATATGTTAATATGGTAATCAATAATGATTTTATTAGTATTTTTATTTATAAATTCATTAATAGAAATTTAACATATTTGTAATATATGTTAGAAAATAATTATTTCTGATTATATAGTCAATGATCTATGGTATCTTCTAATAAACAAAAAAATATATTAACCATACAATAATTTTTTTTTAAAAAATAATTAATTGATACATAAGGAATCATCATTTCTTTTTATCAATAGCTTCTATTATTTTAAAGGATATCATAAAATTCAGTAAATAAATAGACTTTGATTCTAATTATTCTAAAAAATTAGTTCAAAATAAAAGAATTATCCAAGCCATTAGTTTATATTTATAACTAAGCAATGTGGGATCCAACTGTTGCCAAGAAATATTAAATTTCCATTGTACCTAATCCATATATTTTTCTAAGTTAGATGAAGCAGCCAAAAAGAGACTTATTCTAAAAAATTCAACAAATTTTAATAAATTAAAAAAAAAATCACCACTCACAAATAGTATTATTACATTATTTTTGTAAAATCATTTTACTACAATTGAATAAATAAAGTTTTATTACATTATTTTTTTTAAAAAAATCTGTTCAAATATTTGACTTATTAGTATTAGTTGTTGTTTTTAGATTATCCCATATTGTTTGACTAAAACTATATACTATGTGTTTATAATTATTTATACAATACTCCTCTCTTAAGGTAGCTTTTAGGAAGATTTAGTTTTTAATGTCCATTTACCTAATAAATTTTACAATTGTTATTATATTTTTCTTCAAGAATGCAATGTGTTTTGTTATGATAGTCATTCTTAATTAGGGTAAATTATTATTTATTTCATGAAGTTTGATATAATATATTAGTACTCTATTGAGATTTAAAAATTATACTATTTATCCTTTCTATTTTATCATATTATACTAATACGTTATTCTATTAAGTTTTTTATTAAAAAAACTTTAGATTGTAATGAAAGAACAAAGAAAAAATTACTATTTACCTAATGAAATTTGACCTATTATTCTGATATCCCTTAAAATTTGATATATTGTATTAGTACCTTACGAAATTTGACTTATTATACTAGTACTCTCTAAACAAAGGAGAATATTTTTTTTTTATTAACGGTAAATAATTTAAAATTTAATTGAAGGACTAGATAGTTTAATGAAGATAAAACAGAGTGGACAAATAATATAATTTTTAAATCTTAAGAAGTACTAGTATATTATATCAAAATTTAAAGGATAAATAGTAATTTTTCCTTTTAATTACAATTAAATGGAACTAAAAGACATTATTTATAAATGTAACGTATTTATAAATTGTTGTTATTATCTTTGTGATTTAACATATTTTTTACTAGTATTTTTGTGAGTTAAGCTCATTTTCATGTATAAAAAAACATTATTTATAAATGTAAATATATCTACAAAATAATAAATTAATTCAATAATTGTTATCCACTTAGTTTATAAATGAAGCCTTAGATTTACAACCGTATTGAAGGTTTCATAATTTCATTTCCATTTTTCATTTTTAAATAATAATAATAAAAGAACCATCGTTTTGTATTCCGTATTTATCTAACTAATTCAGAGTATGCCGAGTAGAATTTTAAAGGACAATAAAGTATTTTTTTAAATATATTTGAAATAATTGTATATTTAAGACTTAAAATTAAAATATCTTATTAAACTAAAAAAAATATGGTACCAACTCATTTATAGAATATTCGATTCTTCTCATTTTCCTTTCGAGACGCGTATGAGTTGAATAAGAAAATCAAAGGCCATATAAAACGGATCAAATCAGCAGCATCCCACCGCCTTCCTGCACTCAGAATTTGCAACACCGCGGGCAACGGTGGGCCAGCGGCTGATATATTTGAGAAATCCAAAAAATCATGTTTATCCATTAGTCTCCACCAGCAAACGATTATAAGACTCTTAATAGAAAGAGATAAACCAATGGTGAATATAGATTTAGGCTGAATTATGTAAATTTTTATGTGTTATTTTATTTTTTCTCTTATTATTTGATTCATTGATCCGATTAAATATTTTTGTTCGGAAGTGACATTAATTAAAAATATAGAAAACTAGAAAATATTTTATTTTTAA
>CATIWF010126897.1:0-20246 GCA_949630135.1 Balakata baccata
AAGATGGTGGAGATCGACGAGGCTGTTGGGTGGAAAAAGCAGGCCAGTTATGGGGTTTAGGAGGTCTAGGGTTCATGGCGTTTTCTCTATCATAACTATCAATTTATTCTTTAAACATAGACAATATGACACAAAGGGAATTAACAACTCTAAATGCACATGCCTAGAGTTGCTTCAATGACAAAAACAAAAGGTAATTATAGCAGCATTATTGTGCTTGAAAAACAAAGTTTTGAGAATAGAGCATAAAAAGAGAAAAATATTTATTTTTAAGTCTCTGTTTTCTTAATAACCAATCAAAAAGTGAATGTTAGAAAAATAGAAAATATCTTTTAAGAGTATATCCAATACTCTTTATTTGAGTAATGCTTTTTATTATAAATAGTTATTGCATAAAAAATATCTTCAATAAACTGTTTTTAAAATTTAGAATAAAAAGTGAGTTTGGCTATCTAAATGTTTCACTCTCCTTTATTCTAAATTTTAATTAATATATCCCTTCATTTTATGTATGATATATCTTTTTTATTAATCTATTTATCCAAAAGTACTTTTCTCTCTTATAATAGAAGTAATTTATTTTGTTTTCTTTTAATAAATATTAATTATATGAAATAAAGTAAAATGAAGAGTAAAAATATAAAGAGTCTATTAAACTATAAAAAAGTTTTTATTTTTTATATTTAAAGATGTCATAAAATATTCTTTATATTTACTAAAAATGTTCTTTAAAACAAATATTACTATTGAAGATACTCTAACATTTCTCTTGAGCTAATAGAAATACGGCTTGCTAGATCTCCTTTTGAAGAAAATAAAATAAAAATAAAAATTCGTATCATTTACCTAAATTAAAATTTTAAATTTCATGGTTGTAAACTAAATCAATATAGATTTAAATTTATAAAGATTATTGTTTAGCATGTCATGACTTAGTTGAAAATTCTCGCAGTTTCACAGGCAATATAGGCGTGTAACTAAATCTTTTACTAATAAAACCCCAACCTTCCATAGTGGAGCTTTCTACTTTATATGGCCGAACTTGGGAATGAACTAGAGCGAGTCGAATAATATCACATTGCTCGTGAACTACTTAAATTCAATTCAATATGAAATTAATAAGTTGAACTCAACAACTTGTAAACCTCCCAAGTTTAATCAAACTTAATCGAGTTGAATTAATTTTGAATCTAGCTGAATACACTATTTATTAAAAATTTTAATTGATTCAAACTTTGCCGAATTAAGTTCGAATAATTTGAATATTTTTCAATCGAATTTTGCCTGAGTTCAAATTTCAAATTTTTTAATAGAGTTGAGCTCAAATCTAAAACTGTATAGACTCAATAACACCCCTTAGTCCGAACATGGTCGCAGATATAAAATCAAATGCCAAATGTAATGTTCCACATATATATAAAATCAGACCATAATAAACCATTAACGTCACTCAATCTTAAGTTGAAAACACCAAACATAAAGCGAGAAATTACACAATAATCCTACTAATAACATGCAAAGATGATGCCTCAGCCAGCCAGTAGTACAGCTTGATTAGCGCATAAATTGGTTGAAGTTGGGAACACAGAGCCCCAATTCCTACCCAACCTAACACGGACAAGCTCAAATAAGTATTTTTTTGGCGTTAGTCCACAATAAAATCCGAAGCGTGTCAGTTCCCTCTACGTATGAAATCTCGATGCAACAGAAGAATTTGCTTACTACATAATTTACTCCACTCAATTCTCAGGTATCGATCTGCTCCTCCAGATTCTTGTTATCTTTGTGCAAACACATTAATTTTACCGATAGCCTCGTCCTCTTCCACGTCCACCCCACCCCCTCCCTCTTCCCCTGCCCCTTGCAGCACCTCTACCTCCATGTGATATATCTTCCAATGCTCTGTTAACTAGTTGATTTTGTAGGCCACCAGCCCCACGGCCCTTTTTCGCAATGTTACCAGACCCATTGGCAGCAGTTGCAGGTCGTTTCCCTCTGCACAAAAATACAGATAAAATAAGAATCAATCTGTTCTATTTCCTAGAAAATAACAATGCATATTGTATATCCAGTAGTTGGCATAGGTCTTCTCTGATTCCCTCATCTTAATGCTAATAAAATGAACACAGATCAATTGGAAAACATGGTTTGGAGGTTGATAATGAAACTATACAAATAACTTCTTTTCCAAAAAAATATTAAAAAAAAAAAAAAAAAAGCTAATAAAAACAAATAAGCATGGACGTGCATCATAAAAGTTGAGGGCGGAATGAATATCTTGTACCCAGTAGCTGTAGTGGTGGAAGCCACAGAAGGTTTTACTGCTTCTTTCCAAGAGAGATTGACACTCTTATCTCCAATAAATGAAGGAGTCTTTGAATGCAGTGGCTGAAAATTATTAAAGTGACAAGTATTAACTTTGGTGGTTCAGGAATGCATATCAATGAAATTTTAGTCTCAAAAATTTTTTGCTTACCTTAGTCATTGACAAAATGTTATTGCAAGTTCGCAAGCCAGTGGTTGTATTCTGTTTCTGAGTTTTCTGCAAAATTTAATGACAAACATTCTAGTAAGATAAACATTATAAGCAACACTAGAAGAGACAATTCCATTACCCAAGAATTAACTCACTATGATATCCTTTGCTTCATCAGTTTTTGCAGCTGCCATTGCTTTATTATGCTCAGCCATTCCCTGAGTTAGTTTTTTCATGGTAGCCCTAGTTAGCTCTTCCACATTACTCATCCTGCATCATCCAAACAACAAATTAAAAGAATATACAGAATGCAAGTTAGAATAGCATTACAAATTGAATCCCTGATTGAATAATAGATCTGTCGGATTACCATTTGCAATTAATGTAAAACAGCCAATAAGCTTGTTCAAACCAAGAAATCTAACCTCCAACTAGCAGTACAGAAACCTTCATCACATAGACAATCTCAATGACATACTGAGTAACAAAAAGCAACATATTGACAAGGATTGAATAGTAGAGAGAAATAAGGATTGCTTCAGTACAAGTTTATTGTTTGGATTTCAATGAAAGAAATCATCAATCAAGACATCATTTGCACTGCATGAATTAAAACTGACACGTAGTACATTAGTTTGAGAATGCCACGTGCATGATGCAGCTTCAACTAATTCTTGGTCTAATGACAACTATCACATCCAATAAACAAATAGAGACTCAGACCACCAACACTAACAGTATCCCCACACAAGTCCAATAATCGAGTCTGAACTTAAATACTGAAAGTTCTACTTTATTGGACTCAGTCAATCCATAAATTTCCTTTCATTAAAAGGATGATGTCTTGGGTGTCATGCTCAGACCAGAGGGTCCTTTGTCCAATTTAAACATTGCAATTAAGAATGTCCTTTATATCATGTAAAGCCAAAGACCAAGTGAAGGACTATCTTCCTTACTTTATTATACAAAGAGTGCACCTATTTTTTGGCATTTATATACTATTTCTACTCGAGGTAATTAAGTGTTACATAACTTAGCAACCCAATAAAATTCCCTTGTGCTTCCACTGAGTTCTAAAATGACTCTTTTGAGATCATCCTCCCATAAGGGAGCCACTAAAGAAAAACACCCCCTTAAAGTCAAGAGCTAACCAAGACTAAAATAATATCAATTAAGTTGGTCTAATGATACCACAAAGCAAATGGACTTCACAAATCTCAATTCTCCTCCTGAATCCACATATGATATGAGACTAATATGACAATGCTATGCCACTAATTGTTCAGCAAATAAGAAGGCAAACCTTGTAATACTCCCTATTTACTTTCATGATCCCAGGATTTATGCAAAAATAGGAGAATGATCTGTTTGATGAACCCAAGAATCTTTAAAATTTAAGAATATGAAACAACTGGCCACCGTGGAAAAACCAGGAGCAATTAATATTTAAGGCACTATTACAAAGGCAATTATCACATATCTCAATATTCCCCTTTCTTCAAAAATCAATTTGTTTATAGGGACAAACACTTTTCACATCTGAGTTAACTGACAAAGGAGAGGTAACTGCTTCAAAAAAAAAAAACCCTACATCAAATTAGATATCTCATAGTTGCAATCAAATTTAAAATAGTTAGAACCATATTCTGTTTAACATGACTCAAAGAATAAGAAGAAGCATACATAAATGTTTAAGAAAATACATGAGAGACAAATTATCACCTCTCTGTGAAATCCTTGTACAACTCAGAGAAGTCCTCTCCAAGCCTATCTGATGGCTGGCCAGTCACTATCTTGTAACCGCATAGACTATTGCTGGCATTGGGAGCCTTCACCATAAAAAACATCAATGAACATTACAGTGAAGACAATTATAGAACAGATGAAGTATCAATTTGCCCCAAAATCTAGTCAACATGAGATTTTACATTTGCAGCCAATTTACCCATTAATCCTTAAAAACACTTTTGCTTATTTGTTTTTGTATTGATTTTAAAAATCAGTGCACAACTAACTGTAAAATTGCAATAAATGTGAGGATTTTGAGAAATTCAAAAGAAAATGGAAAAGAAAAGTTTTT
Organism: Balakata baccata; assembly: GCA_949630135.1. Classification (NCBI taxonomy): domain Eukaryota; kingdom Viridiplantae; phylum Streptophyta; class Magnoliopsida; order Malpighiales; family Euphorbiaceae; genus Balakata; species Balakata baccata. Next base: position 4,557 of record CATIWF010126897.1, read on the forward strand.
TGAGGATAAAATGTGGAAAATTGATACAAATGTTAAACAACATACTAACTAGACCCAAATTTTAATTTTGGGACAAACTGATAATTGAAAAAAAATTTTAGGCAAACTAACCCATCATTTACTACAAAATTGTAAACACACTGGGCATCAAGAGAATTATTACCTTATGAGCTAAATGGTGAAATGAGTATAACAAGCACTCAACATAAGTAAAATTCATCTCTTCTCCAGTCTTCTTTCGAGGCATGTAATTCTGCAGGAAAAAGAATACGTAAAAGTTTTGCAATGAGGCACAGTGTTTGACACAAACCAAGAAGTTGCCGAATGTGTCTGTTAGTTAAGGAAGACATCATCAATGAAACATAATATATAAAAGAAGAAAAAAGGAAAAATGAAAATCTGCCCCTTTAGATAGAATTGAAACTCTGGGGGAATGAGCACATTAAGAGCATGTAGAAAGCAACATCCTGTGCTACCATCCTACATAAAATTACTTAATTCATCGTGAAAACACAATGTGTACCTTTAACAGCTGAACAACAGAAGGAAGAATCTGGCGTGAATCCTGAGACAGAGTGTAAGGCGAAATTTCTGCAAGTGCTTTGAGCAAATCAAGCTTTCGTTCCTCAGGGAGCTGACAGGGAAAAACATCATTAGAATGTACTGATTTTCATAGTATGCTTTTATGGTATGTCTATCAAAGAACGTAACATGTACTGAAAAGGCATCCATAATATAACCATTCACAAAACAATAGAGACATCAAGACCATAAGAAAATGAAACCCAATGCAGTACCTCCTCAAAAACAGGTAGGATGAACTTGTTCAGATAGTTTAGAAACCTGCTGCTTGATGCACCTCGCTGTGTCAAGAATGAGTAGTCAACAAAAAATTCAGAGATATACTGTACCATGAGTAAATTTTTTTGCCAAAATCACAGTCCATACCAGGAAAAAAGGAAGCGCCATATAGAGGCATGATATCAACCTGTCAATATGGTCAGCATCTGAAACCTGCATTTTGATAACCAACAAAAATTATATGCAAGGAGTCAAGGAATCAGCAGCCAAAAGTGATTATAGCAACTAGACTGTATTTTGAATAGATAAAGAAACAGATCTTGTTTGAGACAATAAACATTCGAAAATACTGTTTCAAAAAATGATTACCACAGATAAAGTCATGAGAAATATAATGATCCATAACAAAATAAAACATAGAACCAGAATACATGTGAATATTGCAAACTTGTACAACTAAACCTTCTCTACTTTCCCAAGAATAATTTCAATTTTGCATAGAAAAATTTAGTTTATCATCTTATGTCTTTCCTGAAAAGGCAATCTATGGCCCAACCTCTTGGCCATGGTCCTTATAACAATTTACATACATACAAGTTACTTCCCATAGCTCAAAATAGAAAAGCTGTATAAGCTAGATATCTGCTTCTCCCTAAAGAGCTATGTTAGATACATGTCCAGCTCAAGATAATCATATATGGGCTAAAAGGGTTTACTTAGCTTACCAAACTCAATAATTCCAGCAATATAGAAGCAGAAAGCTAACATGCCTTTCACCAGGCTGCCTAGAAGTTGCAGAGTGCATAATGGGAATAAACTTATACAGCTAAATCTGTCTATTCTAGTGGAACTAGCAAAGTATGACTCCAAATTTTGTTGCAAAGAAAAACCGAACCAAATATGAATATTCAAAAGAAGACAGATACTGATAAAAAAAAAAACACCATTTTCAAACAAAAATAAGTTTTCACCATTTTCTTGTAGATAAAAACACTATGCAGTTCAGTAGACAGAAAGATAAAATTTCTAAATCACCCAAAACTTAATTCAGCAAAGCAAGCACTCACATTGAATTGTGCATCTAAATCAGCCTGTCCTTCAATAATTTCAATAAGCTCTTTCATGCGCTCTAGAGGAGCTTTATCTCCAAATATGCTCAAACTTCTAAGGAAATCCATAAACATTCTGAACTCTGCTCCAGTTACATCTTCCAAGCCCTACAAAGGACAAATCAAATGATTAATCAATCTCATGGTGATAGAGTGACAAAAATGAATTCCATGCACAACAAAAGTAAGAAGTAAACAGAATGAATCTACCTTTTTAATCAAATCAGTTATATGACGTTCCATTTCCTCTTGAGGTCTCAAAAGTTCAATCTTAAGTGGGAAAACCTGTTAATCCATTGTTAATCGTCAATTATCATTTAAAAAAGGACCAAAGACAATGGCAAATTATCTGAGATAATGTTCTAACCTTATCTCTTATGAAGCCAAGAACTTTCTCACGAAGGTCTTCTCCACTTTGTTCATCAGTACTCACAATGTGCTTAAATAAGGCAGTTAAAGAGGCTGTACAAGATGATAAAAATAACCTTGAGATAATAAATGATATGCATCTGATTATGGAGGTAAAAAAAATGCAGAAATATCTTTTAAATGCACTAAAAGTAAAAATTGCAGCTTACGAGATGCGCCAATCAATATTACAGAATGAATTTTTTTAATTAGTTTGGGATCACGGCTTATTTAAGTTGTCTATCATATTTATCATTTCTTTGAGCAGTTAAAAATCAGAGCGCCAAAAAAACAGCAACAGAAACTGCGTCAGGTTTGAACGTGATAATTCACCCCCAACCTGACCTGGTCCACTTATGTGAAGGTTTAAACCATGACAATCCGATTTGTTGGCCATCCAAGACAATAACAACATTAAGAAGTAAAACATGGGAACTTAAATTTGAAGGTATAAGATGAGCACATATAAATCACAAAGCATATTGCACATATGCTGCTCAAAAACAGAAGCAGCAAATGTCAATAAAGGTTTAGGACCTAATGACAGTAACAGTGCTGTTAAAACAAACACTATACCCTTTTTCCTAAAATAATGGTTCAAAATTTTTACTTGGACCATCCCAGGGCCAGTATGAAGTATGCCTCATACTGCAAGTTCCAAATTTATAATAAATAGTAGTTTGTTCTACCATTGTATGATCTAAGGCCTTATCTTATGTTTCACTGCAGTGCAGTGATAAGATTAAAATTCAATAATTAGTTAGGGTTTGATCATAGTGCCCCTGCCCATCCAACAAGAAACTCATGAATCGTAATATTGTATGCACAAAATTCCAAATAGTCTTAATGATCTCACAGCTCACCAAACTCAAGGAGCTTCAACCAAGACTTCAATTCTAATACCAGTGTTAACCAGAGTGCAATAACAATCATCCATCTTAATTTTTTGCATGCATTGTTATAGTGGCCATCTTTTTGAGTTTAGCAACACAGTTTACCTTATACACAGAAATTAACCACAAACCCAGGTAATCCAGTCGTTTGGACAGAAACAGTAAATATGACTTTACGTTATGTCCACAGCTGAATACTATGCAACAAAATAATTTTTGGCAAACTACGCAACTTGTGATCACCTTTCACATCCTGCCTCATTAAGGACATAAGAGCTTTATGTACCGCATCCCGCTCCACAATTTCCTCTATAATCATCAAAAGAATTAAGAGATTAGACCCTAACAAAGTAGCAAAAATGCTCAAAGATCAAACTAAATCCAAATTACCAGCTGAAAGAAGTTGCACAAGAATGTCCACAATTTTAGAGAGATACTCTGGCGTATCCTTGCAGAATAAGGGCAGCCCTCTAATTGCTTGCACCCGGATCTGTGTGAACAATGTAAACTTAAGAAAGTCTACTGCCAAAAGGAAAAAGAAAAGACAAATGCTTTAAATAAAGAAATGGCGACAAGAAAAGGATATTGTAGTCTAGTTTACTACGCAAAACTATTACAAAGAAATTCCAGTCAGTCTTTTACCTGACATACACATAAAATAGTCACTAATAAGTATAAACCTTAAGACTACTTGATCCAATCGAATGAATATTATTATCACAAAATCAAATAAACCAAACGTCAGTGAACAAGGACATATTGACCTTGGCTAAGCTACCATATTTAGCTACACTGTATAAAAATATCAAAGAATACATAAATATACAAATGAGCGATATATACTGACCCCAAGCTCCTCTTCCTCAATCAAGTCAAGATGGGCATCGACTGCCTGGCTAGAGAGGTCGGGGAAGAACTTGAAGAACCTAGGAATGAGCTGAGCAGCTAATTGCTTTGCCTTAATGCTCGTCTTTGCCGCATCGATAATCCCCTGGTAATCCTTCACATTCTGCAAAATACAACCAAGTAAAAAATAATAATTAAAAAAAAAAAAGAACACCAAAAATTGAAAAAAAAAATCAATAGAAGAAATTAAGAAGCAAAGGAGGGAAACCTGAGACTTATCCTTAGACTCATTGAGTCTCTCACCGAACTCGTAAAGCTTTTCGATATGCTTGGCGTCCTCGGCAGAATCACTCATTTGAAAATAGTAATAATAATTATGATAACAAAATTATTACTATTTCTCTGCGGAGCAGTGAAATTGAATAAATTATTTATACAGCATTTGGAAAAGTATATTATATAATTTGATTAAAGGCAAGAAAATAAGAGATTCATAGTTGAGATTGAAGAAGAGAGGGAGCAGAGGTTCTCTTGTTAGTTGAGTGACTTAAGAAGAAGAAGAAGAAGAAGAAGAAAAAAAGAGCAGCGCGATAAAGGAGACAGAACCTTTTGAAAGGGGGAACTCAACTCAGACCTAAACAGAACTCAAGAAAGGGTTTGATTGGGCAAAGAAGTGAAGAGCGAGTCGACTTCGTTCTTGTCCGCCTCCTGAAGTTTTATCTTCATGAACTTAAACGACGGCGTCTCTCTGTTTATTATTATTATTATTATTATTATTATTATTATTATTATTATTATTATTATTATAAACTTTTAACTTCAAAGATAAATTAAATTGGCAATTATTAAAAAGCATTCCCCCATAAATTTCAGTTTATCTTGTTTGTAAAGGAAGAAATTTCATTTTACTTATGATTATTCTATCTAAAATTGAATAAAACAAGTTGAGAAATTACCCCCCACTCCTCCATTGTTTTTTTAAAGGGATAATTATCAAAAATAACATGAATTTTTAATATTGTATTAAAATTAAATTATATTTTATATTTTTTCATTTAAATACACAAATTTTTAAAATTTTTATTAATTTATAAATTACAACAAAATTTTGTTGATATGACATAAAATTCAGTGAGATTAAAAAGACTATGTTTACTCAGCTTCTTAGTCATTTTAAAGTAATACATGTAAGGAGTGTTTGGGAAATTTTAGAAAAAAACAAAAATTTTAAAATATAAATCTTTCTTTAAATTTGAAAAATAATACATGTATTTGTCATGTTTGGGAGTTATTTGGTCAATAGAGCTAGTAGAGACAAAAATTTTATTGTCAGAATTTCGCTGGAGAGATTTAGGTTTTAAAATTTTAGAAAAAAAATAATATAATTTTAAAGTTTCTAAAATGACTCCTAATTAGCATAACTTTTTTAATTTCGTTGAAAATTTATGCAATATGAGTGGAGTTTTATCAGAATTCATAAATTGATAAAATTTTAAAAATTTGTGTATTTAAATGAGAAAATAGTAAATACAATTTAATGCTGATACAACCTTAAAACTTTAAGTTATTTTTGACAAATTTTTCTATGTTAAATGATAATTATATCACTGCTTTTTTTTTTATATTGGTATTTTTAGACACAATTAGGAAGTGTGTTGAGATTGATGTTAATGTACTAAAAGAGCAGATTTTAAATTTTTTTATTTAATATACTATTTTTTTAATTTTTTATAAACTATTTTTTCGAATCTATTTCTAGAAAAAGTATTTATTTACCTATATTTATTTAAAAGCAATTTTTAAAATTCAAAAAAAATTAAAAATACAAACAAAAATCGTTTTCCCCAAATAGAACCTTGGAGTACTCCGTGTTTTCATTTTTTACAATTTTCACGTCATTTGTTATTTGTGCCTGAGGCCTTCCACGCTAGCTTTGTGAATTAAGTCCCTAAAAGTTTTATTTTATTACTATAATTTTGTGCCAAAATACAACACTGAAGGTAGACATTTTAGGATGATTATTATGAAGTGGAAATCGGGGTTCTTCCTTCAATCCTTCTCAATCTCACCTAATGCTAAGGCTAGTGTTCTTTTAGTAAGGAAAAGCAACGACAATTAAGAGAAGAGAAGATTAGAGGTTCGGTTAGGGAGGAGAAGAATAAGTAATAATTATGGAACAAAGAAAAAAAATGGATAAAGGAAAGGTAGTCTATCACGTTTTTTATCTATACACTTAGATTAAATATTAGAGTATTATGCATGTTTGACAAAATGGGTATCATATAAAGCTTCATTAAAATAAAGCTTAATCAATTTAATCTTAATAATGAATGGATGGTCATTACATGTAAGCCATGCAAGGATATTTTATTTGGCTAATTGATGTTAATTAATTTAATAAATTTACCTAATGCTAATTATATGCAAAGTTTCATTTTAATCCCCATTCTTTTCTTTTTTCAATCTAATCCAACAACAATTTTTGTATTTTAATTTTTCACTTTTATTAGATCCAAAATTACATTTCAATCATTCAAACACTCTTTTCATTATTAATGCACCTGTTTCCAAGCAATTTGTAGCATTCGGTCTCAAAATACGCACATTTAAACAATTGGCACCCAATTTATTATTATAATTTATAATAATTATTATAATAAATCTTTTGAAATAGAAAAATATTATTATATACATAACACAATATATATACCTTATATTAATAATAATAACAACAACAATAAAGACAGGTACATTATATGTTTGCTATATGTTGCGTATATATGAGTTATATCTATGAATATATAAGCAAGTTATAATTGATTATTTAACGGAAAATATTATATGTTAATTATATATAGGTTATATGTATAGAGATTGAAGGAATTGTTCTGATTAGTCCTTAAACGGTGGTTTTCGAAACTCAAACTATCCAGTCTAAAGTTTTTTGACTCTCTGTATCCATTTCCGATATTATATTTGAAAAAAAAGACCAAAAAATAAGAGAAAGAGAGAGAGCAATGTCATACCTGATTTTTCGCTTTTTGATAAGCTCTCAAATAATAGTTCTTAGACCTCAAACTGTCTAGTCGAAAGTTTTCGGCCATATGAGTCTATTTTTTATGTCAAATTTGCAAAAGCAAGTTAGAAAATAGGAGAAATGGAGAGTAGCCCTAACATGTAATTTTCTCCTCGCCCATCTCGTAAATCTTGTTAGATTTTGGAAAAATTAATGTCATTCGAGTAATGAGGAGGTGAAATACTATTTACGGCAAATTTCATGATGATCGAATGTCTTTTGTAGAGTGCATGGAATTAGTAATGGTGTATGAAGAACGAGGAAAGAAAGAGAGAAAAAGAAAGAAAAATTAGAGAAGAAATTGGGGTATTGGTAAAAAAAATTATTGGTTATCTTATATTTTTTAAAATAAAATTTTAAATTACCTTATTAAATGAGAAATTTGTGTCCAAATCCCTTTATAATATCTGAAGAAGTGGATTCTAAATCCGCCTGAATAAAATTCTAATCAATGAGCAACTGATCCAAATTGTTTTTTGAAAGGGATCCAAATTGTTTTTTGCGAACAGAACGGGTGATGAGGTGAAAGCAAATCGCAACGTAACAAACAACACACACATGACTAAAAATAAAGAATAAATTTAAGAAACAAAAGCAATAAATAGTATAAAATAAATATTGTAGAAAATAAGAAACTTAGTTTATATAAATAAAAATTTCACAAATAAAAAGAACAAAGAGCTAAAGTGGTAAATACGATAATATAATTACTCATTTAAGATTAAAAATTATAATTTTTATATTTATTAATTAGCCAATTAAAATAAAAATTATAATTTATGGATATAATATATTAATTCAAATTAATTTATTAAAAATTAGTTACATTATAAAGAAATAGAAAAAAAAAAAGGGAAAGATTAGTGAATAGTTTTTAATAAAAAAAATACATTAATGAAAACGAGAACTTAAATCTATATAATTCGAGTTTAAGCCTTTAAACTAGAATTATTAAATCGTTGATGACTCAAAATCCTCAAAGTCTCAATTCACAGGGATCAAAGAATAGGCATATCCAATGCTCGCAGAACATCCTTGAATTCAAAATCGCGCGTTTCTTTATTGAACCGTTCAACCAGCTTGTACCTTGCATCATTCAAATAAAAAGATTGAGCAGCCTCTAGAAGCCACTTTGCCTCTTCATCACTAAGTTTGCTGGTAAAGACAACATCTCCCCGGATAAGGACTAGATCTTTGCTTTCTGCAAAGTCAGTATAAAAAGAGACAGTGAAGTAGGGTGCTGCCTGGGTTCCTCTTGCTTTGTAATCTTCAAGACCAGTGAAAAGCATGTGTGGCATTTGTACTGCATGAAAGGTTTACATAAAAAGGTAAGCTAATCACACAAAACAACAAACTGTAACGTATATTTTCTATCTCCCTTACTAGCAACAAGCTAACAAATGATTGGATTTGAAACTAGAATATTGAATATCCCAGCGTCTGCTAGATGTTATTCAAAACAATTATAGAAGGACGTCACAAACTACGTTGAGGCAAAAACCGAGTTTTCAGGTCATAAGATCAACACCAAGTTTTCAGGTCATTAGATTATATATAACTACATAAACATGGTAACCAAAATTTCCTAACTATTTAGAATGACAGAAATCAGTTTGTCATTCCATCAGTATATAAATTACCAAAAAAAAAAAGTGCAAGTCATGCAACAATTTTAAAGCATTTCTTCCCTAAAAATCATGAAACAATAGAATAAAATTATGTAACAACTTGTCAAATTCCTAACAGATCAAGACATAAGGACGCATGACAATGGCAATGTCAATGTCAATGTCAATGCATGGCGTAAGATATAATATTGCACCAATCAAATTAATTACCAAAAAGAAAAACTTTGCTGTTTGCGCACAAAAAAAAAAAAAGAAAAATTAAATTTTATAAAAGTGTAAGCACTGAGATTGATGTTAAAGCATGCATGCCATTTTCAACCACTAGTAATCAAATGTTAGAAACCTAACCTTGAGCAAACATTGTTGTATAACCACTTCCTCTCCATATAGGAATAACAAAATAGCGGCTGCAAAGTAGGAAGAATAATAAAAAAAAAAAAAAAAGCATGACTTCAACAGAAACTCCATGTAATTGAATTACCATTCTGTTGCTCTTTGGACCAACAAATGATACAATTTGGCTTTCATAGATGCACCGATATGACCTCTTCCCAAGTGATACTGCCATAAGAAAAATTTCAAGAATAAATAAACAATCAAACAAACTAACCCATATGTTATCATTTTACACTCAAAAAAATAACATAGCTTGAGAGAACAAAGCTATGTTACACAAACCTTTTTCCTTTGTACAATATTATTTGCCCAATCAAAATCCTTTCCAACTCTAAACATGTAAATATGAACAATTATCCTACTTGAACACAAAGCTGCATACATAATGGATCAGTAGTTGCTAAAATGCAACGAAAATGCAAGTGCACTAGTGCAATAAGAAATTAGTCATTAATGATATATTAACAGAGAAAAGGTAGAAGAAAACATGTATAAACTGTTTTGACAAGTAGTAAATACGGTATTTTTTAGCATACTACTTGCTCCACTCTGCAAGTAAGATTTTATGCATTTTTAACAAACTGAGAAAAACTATAACAGAAATACAGATCATATAACATCCAAAACATTGTTTTACAACAAATTCAGAGTTCAACGAAGTCAAGAGAAAAAAAAAGGGTCAAATGTTAACTACAGCCTCACCAAAAAATCAAATGATCTACTGCATTAGATGAAAACACGTTTCTTTAACAAGCATTAATAGTAAAACTGTGATTTAGCATTAATATAACATAAGAAATGAAAAATATCAATCTAGATGAGAAGCATTAGTCGTATTTTTTCAACATTCTGTAGATCAATGTGATATGATGTGAAGCATCCTGAGAAATCAAGCTATCATTCGCACAAGTCTGGGTATCGCTAATATCAAATTATGATCGATAAATCATATAAACTAAAAAGAGAATAAGGAACTGGATACTTTACATCATCCCAAATTGAAGCAAGGTCTTCAGGGGATTCCTGCTTGGCCCGTTCGATATCCATTATGGAATCAAGGGGCTTCGGCTGCAATGGAGTGAACCCAGTAGCAAACCTTGAGGTTCTAACAAAACCGAGAGCACCCCATTTGAGGAAATGGCCAGGAATGGCGTATTGTTGTTGTTGGAAGTTTTGGAGGATCGTATACACAGAGCAGGAAGTGAAAGAACGCTGCTTCGAAGCATTACTGGAGAGAATTGACAGTGAAAAGGTTCTTGAAAGTCTTGACCATACGCGACGCATAGTTTAATGTCACGCTTATCAACTGAAAGATCAAAGTGCAGTTATGAACAATTAAGGGTAGCTAGTGCTGAAGAAAATTCCGAATTCGGTATTGCTTCTCTTATTCATTCCGGACTTCTATCAAACAGTTAAGGCGCAACAATATGAAGCCAAAACATAAACTGACCTTGAGTCGGGTGAAGAGAGGGTTACTTCACCCTTCAATTTTACAGTACAAAAGAATGCACTGTTTTAAAATTTGGAAAAACTCCGAAGAAAAACCCAACAACACATTGTCAACAACTTCATTCCGGACTTCTATCAAACAGTTAAGGCGCAACAATATGAAGCCAAAACATAAACTGACCTTGAGTCGGGTGAAGAGAGGGTTACTTCACCCTTCAATTTTACAGTACAAAAGAATGCACCGTTTTAAAATTTGGAAAAACTCCGAAGAAAAACCCAACAACACATTGTCAACAATGGCCTTATTACCTTTACCTTGACAGAAATTAGAGATAAAATTGTACAAGGAAAATAAATTACAAAAATTTACCAGAAAAAGTTCGAGCATTTGATCTGAAACGATGAAGGCTAAGCAACTCCCGCAGATCCTATCAAATAAAAAAAAGCTTATTAATGACTCGAGCATTTATGTGAGAGAAAATAACAGACTGGAAAAACTGAACTTGCGAAAGGCTAAATTACAGCGTTTGGAAAAGTATTTTATATAATTTGATTAAAAGCAAGAAAATAAGAGATTCATTGTTGAGATTGAAGAAGAGAGAGAGCGGAGGTTCTCTTGTTAGTTGAGTGACTTATGAAGAAGAAGAAGAGAGCACAGAGTGATAAAGGAGACAGAACCTTTTGAAAGGGGGAACTCAACTCAGACCTGAACAGAGCTCAAACAAGGGTTTGCTTGGGCAAAGAAGTGGAGCGAGTCGACTACGTTCTTGTCCGCCGCCAGAAGTTTTATCATTATAAACTTAAACGACAGCGTCTCTCTGTTTTATTTTTATTTAATTATTTATTATTATTATTATAAAAGTTCTTTTATGGCAATATACTGACGTATAAACTGTTCGATAAATATATATTTTATCTAAATTTTTTATTAATTTATAATTTTAACATTAAATAAATATTTTGTGATATAATATCTTCATTATCACCGGTATACCGATTCAGAAAACTTAACAAATTTTTTTTTCTCCCCAAAAGTCTAGTGTACACATAGATGTCATAAGTTCTTCTTGTTTTTTTTTTTTATTCTGAAAGCTAAAATTATTAAAAAACTGGAAGAATATATATTCTTTTGTAATTATACTTAAAGATGATATTACAACTATAAAAATATAAAAATTCACAAATTTTTTTTTATTAAAAAGAGGAAATATTTTACAGATATATTTAAAGGATCCAAAAAGCTGTGAACTACATAATAGGAGTAGTCATCTCCTTGTATTCGCCTTAAAAGCAAAATTTCATATAATGCGGAAGAGAAAATTTAAACTCAAAACTTTACCTCTTAAGAGCTAATGCTCTTACCACCTGTGTTATGCCTCAAGTGTAAATTCATAATGTTTTTAGTAATTAGTTTTTGCACTTAATTATTATATATTAGATTCGTTATTAATCACTATTTAGTTTCTATATAATTTTATTTTTTTAATTTGTTTCGTCTTATTACTGTATTTTATTCATAGTAAATTATAAGAATACATATTTATCTCAAATTCTATTAAAATTACTAATTTGTCAATTATTAAAAGTCATATATAAAATAGAAGTAGTAAGTACTTTATAGTCATTTTGTTTGTTTTTCCAATTCTCACTGCCTTATACGTAATTATTAGATATTATACTCGTCATTAATTACCATTTGATTTTTATATAAAACATAAGTAGTAAGTACTTTACATTCATTTTGCATGTCCTCATAAATTACTAATTTGTCCATTATTAAGAGTTATATATAAAATAAATATAGTAAGCACTTTAAAAATATGTTGAATGTTCCCCCTATTCCACTGTCTTACATGTAATTATTAGATATTGAATTTGTCATTAATCATTATTTGGTTTTTATATAAAATATAATTAGTAAGTATTTTACATTCATTTTATCTGTCCTCCTAAATTACTAATTTATCTATTGTTAAAAGTCATATATAAAACATAGATAGTAAATAATTTACAATTGTTGAGTTTTGAAGGGTCTAGGCCACCTATATGGGCTTGACTCAACTCAAGACCCAAATAGGATAATATAAAATTAGAAATTATTTCAGAAAATAACTACCCTCTTACAAAATCTTAAAATTCACAGAACGTGAGTTCTCTCACTCTCCAATTCTCTGCATATTGGCTTATGATAAATTCATCCAAGTCGAAGAGGATCAAAATGTTTTGTACTGTGAAATTGTTTTGGTTATAGTAATCCAACTTTTTGAAGCATTAAAGATACTCTAGATCACGCTTCAACAAGTAAGGTTCCGCTGTTAATCTCAATTTACAACAGTCATTTTGCATGTTTTCTTATTCTCAATCATCCACGTGTGATTATCATGATTTTTAATAATTAGACTTATTATTATTAAATAAATAATAATAATTTTGTCTAACAAATTAATTTTAGTTACTTTTAATTACGATATAATTAAATTACATTTAATTTAAAAATGATTGTTAATTATATTTAATTCTTATATTTTATATAAAAATAAAATATATTATACTATGCACGTAAATTTTAAAAACTTGACTCGCCGTGTATATGATTAAAACAAATTAATTATTGAACAATATAAAACTTATTAAGAAATTATAATTTCTCAAATAACTTATAAGAATTGTACTCAGTATTTTGAAATTCATATTATATATTACATGTATGGTTATAATGTAGTTTAAACTTACTATTATATAAATTCAATATGTCATTGAAAACTATTGTTATATTTGAATGACAATATGCTATTATTATTATTATTAATTTTTTTTACCATACATTCCTAATATTTTTTGCTTTTTAATATTAGTTATTTGATTTTTTTTATATATAAAACATAGTCATCCATTATTAGGAGTCATTTATAAAATAGAAGTAATAAGTATTTTACGGTTATTTTGCTTGTTTTCCCTAATTTCCACTGTCTTTTACGTTATTTTAGACATTGGACTAGTCATTAATTATCATTTTGTTTTTATATAAAATAAATGTAGTAAATATTTTACATTTATTTTATTTGTCTCCATAAATTACTAATTTGTTCATTATTAAGAGTCGTATATAAAATATAGGTATTATATACTTTACACACATTTTGCATGTTCCTCCCTATTTCTATTGCCTTAGATATTGGATTTGTCGTTAATTGCTATTTGATTTTTATATAAAATAGAGTTAGTAAGTACTTTAAATTCATTTTGTCCATCTCTCAAATTACTAATTTGTCAATTATTAAGAGTCATATATAAAATAGAGGTATCAAATACTTTATAGCCATTTTGTTTGTCCCCTTATTCTCAATCATTAATAATTATACTCATTATTATTAAATAAATAATAATAATAATTTTGTCCAGTAAATTAATTTTAGTTACTTTTAATTATTATGTAATTAAGTCATGTGATTTGATTCTTATATTTTATATAAAAATAAATTATATTATATTATACAAGTAAATTTTTAAAACTTAACTCGCCATGTATATAATTAAAATAAATTAATTATTAAACAATATAAAAATTATTAAGAAATTATAATTTCTCAAAATAACTTATAACAATTATAATCAGTATTTTAAAATTTTTGTTATACATTATGTGCATGGTTGTAATTTAGTTTAAACTTACCATTATATAAATTCAATATGTCAGCGAAAATTATTGTTATTGTACTTTAAATGACAATATGTTATCGTTATATTTTTTTAGCATGTCTTCCTAATATTTTTCTATTAAATTATTTTTTTCTTCCTTTTTAATGTTAATTATCTGATTTTTTTTATATATAAAACATAATTACATAGTCCTAATAGAATTGGACTTCTAATTAATGAATTATTAATACTATTCACTAATAAACTAAATTAATAAATGATAAAATTAACTCAATTAACTAGTACAATTAGGTTAGCTTTTTTGTAAATTTGCTTGTCCCTCATCTATTCTCACTTTTATATATAGTACGATTAAGCCTACCTAAAAAAATGGATATTCTAAGTCCGCTCGAATCAAATTCCAATCGATAATGCAACCGATCCAAATTGTTTCTTACGAACATAATTGATGTGTGTCTAATAAGAATGTTTTTATTGTGTAATTTCAGTGTTTATAATAAGTTTTATTTTGATTTTAGATACTTAATTTGTGTAAATTTGTATTTTTAGGTTTAAGGAGGAGTTGGAAGTGATTAGAAGTTTTTTGGATGTAAATTTGTATAAAAATGAGTAATTTTATCATCATGGACGCAGCGCCCATTACGCACACAATGCTTGAGTAAAGCTTGAAAAGTGATGCTGCTGTCATGCGTGTGGTGACCCAAGTGCCATCAAGTCAATTTTCATCACGCCCACGATGATCATCGTGTGTGCATTGCTTGGAACTATTGCAACTTGATAAAAATGCCCCAAATAGAGGAAGTTGAGTTGGAATTGGACTCTCGAGACCCTTGGGGAGCAATTTTATGCAACCTTAAGAGAGAAACCAAATTTTTAGGGAGAATTTGACTTGAAAAAGGAGTTTTAGAGATTTAAATAGATCTTTTTGGGAATTAGAGTTTCTCTCTTCTCCTGTTCTCTTTTTTCTTTTTATTCTTCTTCATTTTTTTTCTTGATTTTATTACTAGGTTTTGACGATCAAGAACTAGAGATCAGACAAAACATCCATCCGCCTATCTAGAGAAAGCCTTTACTCTCTTGGAGTTGTTTCAAGTTTGACTTGTGAGATTAAAGACCAATTTTCTCTAAGTTTGAGCCGTTGCAATTTCAAGGAAGCAATTTGGTTTTTTTCTCTTTTATTTTATGCTATAATGATGTGTTTTGGTATTACTATGAACATGAACTTTGTCACAGTGATGCTAGACTATTTTTTTATGGGTGCTTAGTCAACAACCTCAGCTTATAAGTGTTAGAGATGTGCCCAAAAGGCAATCGCCTTAAGCACTTAGTGTACACATTCATAAAGACATTCTTTCATTATATTAGTATTCATTTGCATATGAATTGATATAGATCTTAAACTGATTAATGAAAGTCCATGATAT
>CATIWF010126977.1:0-15191 GCA_949630135.1 Balakata baccata
TGTCAAATGTTGCAAAGTGATAGTGTTATATGATTCAAAAAAAAAAATCCCTCATTATAAACAGGAGTATGTTCCATTATATGCAATATACGACAACATGATATAAGTATAAGTGATATCCATAGGTATAAGGTGTTACAGAAAATTTCTATTTGCCACCAATTCAAGCCCCCCTTTTTTGGTGCTCCATATTTCCAACAAAAATGGCCAAAGGTCAACAAACAAAATTTTCATCCTCATTCAATGAGGTTTGCAGACGAAAATTTTTATGACTTTTAATTTTTTTTTTAATTTTGATTTATGATACAATGATGGTGCAACAATTGCAAAGCTCATTTTTAGCTATCACCATTAATCATAGAATCAATCTTCTCTTCTATTATATGTGGCAATTACTTTAATATACCACTATAGTTAATTTAATTAACAACTTAATTAAATTATAATAATTTTAATTAACACTTTAATTAAAATTACATATAAGAGAAATAGTTAAAACTAATCAATATTAATTTTAACTCAAAAAGTATAATTGATCATTTCTAATTTAATTCTCAATTAAATTACTCCCCACATCTATATATGGACTAGACTAATAATGCATTTTGGGTGTGACTTATAAGGTCAATAATTTTATTGGAATGCAAATATAATATTAATTCTTTAATATTATATCGGACACTCGTATACTCAGATATATTAAGTATCCTTCCGGAATTCTCCTTTTAATTACCGATAAAATCTCAAATATTATTTTGACCTATGAATCATAATATTAAGTCCTCTCGTTATGATCCTGATATTGATTAGGATCACAACATATCAAACCCTATTAGTTAATATACTAATGAGTGATAATTTGCGTTCTGATTAAAATAAGACTTATCATTATGAATCTAATTAATAATTCAATCTTACATTGAATAAGTCATATTTCTCCTGGCCATAAATTTATTTTATCAGAATCAAAATATCAACTCCATTAGGATCTTGCCCTAGTGCTATAGGGTAACGAGTCCTACTATTGGTAATCTTATGTCTCACTACATGACTAACTGTAATGACTACGAGCCGGATTACCAAGCACGGATAACCCAGTACAAGGCAATAGCACCTCCACAACTACCCATGAAAGGACAGTCTTGACACCTCAAGTCAAAGGATTTCGAGTCATATAAGACTCATATATTATGACTAAGATAATAATTGTTGACATCTAGCACTATCTATGTAGTTATTATCAGGCGTCACTGTTCGGTACCCTTAACTCTTTAAGAACCCACTGGTTTATTTATATATCATTATATCATGGAGAATGACATTCCATCTCAAAATAAACCATGTAATAACCTAGAGGTTCAATGAATGCCTAATTCATTGTCCTATACCGATTATGAACATTTTTAAGATTATCTTTTACCAAAGATATTTATCTCATTATTATCAACAACTTGATAATAAATTCTCAGTTGATAATCAAAGGGTGTATATTTCATAGTATATTTCATAGTATATTTAACTATTGCATTCATAATATAATCAACAACTTGAATATTTATTTATTATGAATGTGAAATATACATGTGTCCATTGTGGTATAATAATTAATATATAAAAAGCAATGAATGAACTAGGGCATACACACCACTGATAATAAAAACCACCTGTGTTAAGCTACTAGCTTAGCGGTGCTTCATGTAAAACCCTCCCATATAGCATACTAGCCTACTATACGAAGGAGTGTTATAGCATACATGTTACTGAACCTTTAGTTATTATTCCTTTTTTGGCCTTTACCATTTTAACATATTATGCTATCATTCAACAACTTGTATATAGCAATATATAACCATATAAGTAACTAACATGCATTCATACTTATGAAATAATCTTAAATCAATAAATCCGTTAACCAGGGCTAAACACGCCCAAAATAAAATATCCATAAATTCTTAATACAAAAATCCTTTTCGAAACAAATGTTCAATATCCCAATATGTATGAAATGATAAGATGTATAAATATGAGCTGACTCTGAATCCAGATGCCTTAGCCGGCTTGGCTTATCTGTGTTAACTCTTCTTAAGGCTCCAGACCTGCATGTAGGAAACTCACACTCTAAGCTATCCAAACTTAGTGGTGTATGAAATAATGCATGAAAAATCCTACGGTACCATAACCACCCTTAATGGTGCACTATTTATCCTATAGTTAGTCCTAGTATAAGTAAGGACATTTATGTCTTTTCCTTTTTAATTGCATGAGCCTTATTCCTTGATCATAATAACTTTTCCATGATATTCTCTTAGCAACTTATCATATTTCAACATATTAACATTTATATCATCATTCTATATCATGTCACATTGTGACCCATGTATCATCATATACATGTCAATTCATCTCACATCATGGTATAACACTTAGGCAAAATCTCATTAACATTATATTCGTAAGTACTCCATTTAATAATATAGAACACATGCCTTAGACATTCTTTCCATCATATTCAGTAACTAACACTCATACATAGGTGAGTTTGAACCCCCAGCACGTTGCCACGTGCCACTGCGGCTCTAGTGCCATTGGCCCAACCATTGCAGGGCTATATAGGCTTAGATTTGCATAAGTCCTGAACAGGACTCCCCTTTCTCGACTGGGAAAGACTTGACACCAGTAGGGAAAATTATAATTTTCATATATTGACCCAAATCTCTTAATTTCAAGGCATATAACCAATTTCTAGAACATCATACATTATTGAAACATACCATTTTGTCATTATAAACATGCCATAATCCATATAATTATTATTTTATCAATTAAACATGAAAAACAAGAATAATTTATGTCATTTTTCATACCAACGTGTTGAAACCATTTAGATCAATAATCATGGCATTCAACTTATACAAAACATCCAAAAATACCCATTCACTAGTAATCATGCAGCCAGAAAGCGAATAAACATGATTATATATACAAATCTTAAACAATGGAGCTGAAATCCTCATGCGATTATAACCATTAAAACGGTGCTAAAGATGTTAAACTATTATCACACTTATCGAATCACGTATGGGAGTTAAGAATAGAGGTGAATAATTTGATTATAGAGGTTGTTTGGTAGAAGTCTCCTATTCTTGATGAAAACACCAAAAACCCTAATTTAAATCCTTGATAATTCAATCTAAATTATGTTTTTAGGTGTTTAGTTGAAGGAGAATCAATGGATAATGAATGGAAGGGTTTTTTGGAGCATTTGGGGTGTATAGGTGTCGGTTGGGATTCTGATTTGTGTGGAGTAGGGTGCAAAAACACGTATTTATAACGTGCAGACCAGAGGCGAGTCCTGACTAGGAAAACAAGTGTCTCGAATGGGAGACCTCTCCCGATCATGAGATTACCTTTTCCAAGCAGAATTCGGTTCTGCCCACCAAAATATAAAATAAGCCAAAATTGACGCATTTTATATTATTACTTTTAATTGTCGAAACACCCTCAAAGTCTGCATAAATTCTAGGCCCTAAATTGTGGGCGCTACACTTCATAAGATAAAAATCTCACATACTTATAAATTTTAATACATGCCACAATTATAATACTACATACATCACAAAGAATTTCTATATATTATCACTTTTTTTTTTAACATGTAAATAATTATTTTCATAATCAATATGTATACAATAAACTTACTATTATTAAATTTACTCGTAACATTTTTTTTTGTTCTTCACAAGCCTGTAACACCTATATTCTTCACAAGCTTCATAATTATGCCATTATTGACTTTTGAAAATAATGCCATTATCAACTTTTTAAAATAATGCCATTACTGACATCAAGAATGTGTCATTTCCGACTTTTACAATATTGTGCCCCGCATGCATTTTATTCTTCCCTTGATCGGTACGCCAAAATATCTACTATTTTAGTTCAAGGCTAGATGTATTCGAGGTTTGGCATTATCATTAACATTATTATTATTATTGTTGCTATTATAGTTTCCATCAACACTTCTCATATATATATATATATATATATATATTAAATGTCCATATGTACCAATAAAATCAAAATTTCCGACAACTATCACACATACACATCATACCATATGAAAAATATCAAAATACAAATTTTATACTTATGGTAGATTCCGACCCTGAGATTGAGCCTCAAATTTACTCCATTTATAGTTTGTTTCAGGCCTTATGGTCTTCAGTGAACTTTTAGCTTATTATCTTAGCTTGAATTTTCAAAAAGAATCATCATAACCCAAATCTTTTGTCAACTAAAAGTTATATCATTTTACTGTGAGGTGTTCAGTCAATTTTTACCTAATATTTTCTTAGTACCTCTAGGTTCGAGATTTTGTAATTAATTTTAGGCCTAGTTGCAATTTGAATTACAACTTATGTTTATCATAACATTCTATATGTTAACTTTCATCCCCAATTGGTTTCACACCAATCCAATTACCACAACATAAGTTATGATTAAATTCATCAAGGCTATTTCAGTGAATTTGTAACAGAGCATCTCTTGTACTTATTACAAATTAATTAATTCCATAACCATATGCAATCATGCTTATGCCCAAAATTTCCATACCTTAAATACATTCATAAACCTCAACATTTCACACTAATTTACCACAAAACTTAAAAGACAACAATTTAACACACAACATTGCAAACCACATGTATAACACACAATTTTCATAGTTATATGGCATGTAAGATTTTTATCAAAGAAACACATACCTAATCAGCTTCAATTCACCTCTTTTTCCTTTCTTTTCTTCACTTACTAGGTGACATTTTTCTTTCCTTTAACCACCTCTTAATAGGTACTTCTTTGCCTACTTGTTTGGCCTTAACACAATAAATAATATTTCATTCAATATCACATACAAGCAATGCTCATGCATGAATAATGTTTAATGTTCCTAATGTGTTTCCACCCCATCCCATATCTTAAGTCCTTCATTCCTTTACCTTATTTATGTTCATTCAATCAAATAGCCATTTACTCCATTCATTACAAACAAATTAGCCCTCCATTCATTTCTAAACATCCTTCCCTTTAATTCCTCTTTATTAGGCAGCCCCATACTCCTCCATATAGGTCTTATTTCTTTAGTTTCCAAGTCACAAAATCATCAATCACAACCAACATAAGGCTTAATTCCTTCTTTTTCCAACTAATCTACACTTTCACGATACCGGTTCATATGATTTCTAGGAACCCTACTCTATCAATTCTAATCATATTAACCATCCACATGGGTCTCAAATGTAAGGAAAAAGGTTGAATTTAAGAAGAAGGAACTCCCCTTAATGTTTCCCCAAGGGTGGCCGAAATTCCCCTAATTTTTTCTTCCTTTTTTCTTCTTTCCTTCTTTCTTTTTTGCTCCCTTGCTCATTTATGGTAAAACCTTTTAATTACTCGTCTTTTCTCTCTCTAAACTCATCTTTTTCTCTCTTTTTGAAGCTTGATTGACTAAAAAATAGAGGGTTATAGGTTGAGAGGGGAAAACATAAGATGAATAAGATAAAGATGGGTGGGAGATTTGGTGGATAACTGTAGAATTCCTCCCATTTTTTACTTTTATACTAAGTGGGTCCCACCAATTAGCTTAATTCTTCTTCCTATTGGTTCATTAGCTTAATTAATCTTGATTAATTTTTAATTATAGAAAATTTTTTGCCACAAATTCTTCTCATTCTAACAAAATTTTCCTCAATAATTTTGATAATACCGATTTTGTCCATATGCTGATTTTATTTTATTTTTTTCTAATTCTTGCACCAATATTTTAATATCCAAATAATAATATCCCTACTTAATTTCTCTTATAATTTGTCATTTTTTTATGGGTTCAAGTTTAGATTCCGATCGAACTGGTGCGCTTGATTATGGCCATACGCGATCGGAGCCTAAATCGTTGGACGTTACATTCTTGATTGTTGACTGTTGAAAAATCATCAGAAATGACTTTATTGAAATTAAACTATAATTAGGTAACTTTTATGAGACAAAAAAAATTATGTGACTTTATTGCAATAATACCAAAGTTAAGTGACTATATATGAAATTTAACCCTCATATGGCACATGTCACTTAACATGAGCTCATTTTTCATATGGCTTGAGTGTATATATATATATATATCAAAATAAAAAATACTTAATATAGCTTACCATCATGCAAAAATTTGTTTGGATGTAAGATTTTGAACATATTTTTGTATAATATTTTTTGCACTTTTGCAATCAATTCTAAGAAGAAATTTTTGGTAGTAAATTGCTTTGGAATTTTTGAATGCATAGAACAATACTCAAAATTTCTTTTTTAATTATAGAATAATTTTTCTGGGTATCATTCCAGTGTGCAAAAGTATATTGCACAATACTCTCTTTCCCCCCTTGTTTCTGTTTAAGAATTCTACCATAGCCTAGATCAGAAGCGTCGGTTTAAGCTATAGGAGACCTAGCAATTTCTATCCAGTTTAAGCTTGGAACTGGCATTTACCAGTTCCAATTTGGGTTTGAATAACCAAAGGCGGATGTAAGTGTTAGATTGTGGGGTCATTGAATCCCATAAATTTATTTAAAATATACTAGTAGGTATGCTATTTTGAATATGAACTTCATTAAAAAAATAAAGTGGACCACAATAAAATTTAGAAAACCAGACTTTTTTTTTAGGTATAAACCATATGTGACCCTCCCATTTGTCCATTTTCCTCAAATTGCTCACTTGATCAGTATTTGGTCATATTTGTTTGCTGAATGTTACTTTTGGATCATATTGTCACCTTTGAAATTTGAAAATGACATACCGCTCCACAATTTGCAAACATGATAATAAATTGCGTTAATTTACACTTCGGTTGCCACATAAATAAGTTATGGCATTATACGTCGTTTTTCAAAATTTTGAGGTGACAATATGATCTAAAAATAACTTTTAAGGGCAATTTGGACAAAAAACTAATTTGGGAGCAATCTACGAAAAATATGAAAATTCAAAGGGCTAGATATAAATTATGCCTTTTCTTTTTTAATTATTCATAAAAAAACTGAAGAAAAAAAAGAGTAATCAGTGGTTAAATGATTGTTTAGTGACAAATATTGAAAATGATATATTTAATAGTGTTAGTAATAATGTGATTATATATTATTTTCAAAATATGAAAACTCGTCAGTTGTTTTATTATCACATATGTATTTTTATAATTGAAATTTATACTATGTATATTAACCATATTGTCCAAAATTTCTAGATATGCTACTGTGAATAATTGTAAATTATTAGTAAAATTAAATAAATTGAAACAAATATCAAGTTTTTAGTAAAATTTGTTTAAAATATAACATTGAATTTCAAAATTCTTCTAATTAATGTAACATATTTTGAACAAATTTTTGTTTAATTTGTTTGTTCTTTAACCAATTTTTTTTTTCTTAATGGAAGATTAATTATTTACTCTTTGAAACTATATTCAAGTGATAGATTAAGTATAATGTTTCATAACAAAGTTCAATCCAAAATCTCTTTAAGTGTTAGTTTATTAATTCATTTATTTGAATTCTACAAACTTTTTCCGCTCAAAATAATATTTATGACATGTTTTAAAGCAAAAAGAAAGGCAAAAAATAATAAGTTGCTTTTAGAATATTGAAAATATTTTATGATAACACTATTCGCTAATAGAATGAGCAGACAAAGGTTGTCCCCCTGTTCTGTTTGCTTTTTGAATAAGTGGATAGCTAATAGTTCGTTTATTCTTTAGATGGATTGCAAGTGTCTGCTTATTAAAAAAGCAGATAGTTTCTCTCGACTCTCATTTCTATGTTAGCTATTTTTATCCTAAAATAGGAAATATTTACTAAAGACCCTAAATTTGAAACATCTCAAATATATTTATTTCACAAATGTACTTATAAATTAAACATCTCAAATACACATAAATAATTCTTTATTTTTCCCAAATAAGATAAATAATATTTTAAAAGATAAAAATTATTATTTTAAATTTCTCCACGTGCTCATAAATGACGCTTTTTGCAAATGTCCATCAACTCTGTTACAATTTCACTAAATGATTACACAAATAAATGTGTAACAATGAAATTAAAAAGATTAAAATTTAGAAATAAAACTAAACAAAATAAAAGGTTAGGCCATCTCTAACTAGTAACACCATTTTAGTGTATTTTTCCACCAAAAAAGTGTAATTAATATAACACCCATTAACTAGGGTTTAGTTGAAATACATGAGTATATGACATAAAGTGAGTATATAAGAGGTGTATTGGAAGTATATGGAAGGGTATATTGTATATATGAAGTGTATATTGATTAATTTTAGCTTTAGTTTATAGTGAAGGATAAAAAAGACAAAGAAAAGTGAAAATTTCATGTATCGTGCCCATGACAAGGGATGTCACGACTGTGAAGATTGGGTCAAGGATAAGTATTAACTTTTCTATGGTGGTTGCTATAGTGTACATGTCACAGTCATGAAACTAAGGCTTTACGCCCGTGAAGCCTTAGTATAAAAGCTTTTTTGCACCGTTTTCACACCACCATATCAACTCTCAAATAAAAAACATCTCTCCACACCTAAGAACCATATGTGGGTATTTCTTCATGAGTTTTAAGTGATATAAACACTAAGACTAAGAGTGAAACTAAGATTTAAGTGAAGTTTGAAGGATTTGTCAATAAAAAAGAAGAGTTAGAGGACAGGGAAAGTTGGAGCAAGGAAGAAGCTCAGTTCTTTTTATGATCCAAAGTGTTTTCTACCTTCAAGAGATAATAAAACATGATATCTCCATCTCTTTATCATGATTATAAAGTTATATGATGAGATTGTGTGTTTGGGGTGAAGAACCCTGGAAGATGGGTTGTTGAAGATGAAGGGAGTTGAGATCTTATATAGATAAGTATTCTTTGAAGTTGTGGGAAGCAGGAAACCATAAGATTGAGTTAGAATCATGCATGATAACCTCAGTTTGGGGAGCATGGGTTAGATTTATGTTTTTACAATGCTTCTACAGACTTATAACTTGATATATGGTTATGTTTATTATAGGAAAACAAAGGGAAGAAAAAGGTAACCAACAAGGGGAGTAGATTAGCTCCTTAGCTTAGGTATTGGTCAAGCTCATTTTGAGGTTTGTACATATATGAATTATTGTTCGCCTTTAAACATGTTGTGTGTGGATTGTTGAATTATGTGCATAATTGATATTTTGAGCAACATGGCATATTATAACATACTTGTATAATAAGTAATGCCTTTTAATGAGTTGGAAAAGCATGAATTGGCATGACTAATAGTTATGAAAATTAATTTGAGTATATTAACATGTATAAGTAATTAAATGGGCAAGTATGTGTTGGTTGTGCATTAAGTGCAAATGATATATGTTTACTTAGGTTGTTAGGCATGGTTGTGAACCTTTAAAATGTTGATTTAAGTTGTGAAAATTTGAGTATAGTTGAATTAATCATATATATGTGAATGTTATATATGTTAAAGATTAGAGCTTGAAAATTGGGCAAAAATCGACTAAGGCTAAGTGTTTAGCCCTTTCACAACTAGCATTACAACCAAGCTAAAATCTATTATGACCATGAACAATGATACAGAATCATTCATTCGTAGCCTTCACGGCCATGCCTAAGTGTCACGGCCTTGAAGACACTATTCACAGTAAAAATGAACTTTGTTTTAATGATGTGTTATCAGGTTCGAGACATGCCAATCATTCCCACATGCTTAGATATAATGTTATACAACATTAAAACATGTTTGTGAGCTTAAATATGCTTTGAGTATGCATATTGATTGAAACATATGAGACTAAGATGAAAATGAAAAGATACAATGTTATAAATGCCCATTTCTCAACCTGTGGACTACTTTAGGGTAGATGGTGTACCCTTAAGGGGATAAGTGATAAGTATTGATGAACTTATAAGTGAGGACAGGGTGGCTTAAGCTCAAAGAGTGCCCCTGCTCTCGATACTTATAGATTTATGATATTATGCTCCATCAAGTTGTTTTAAGCTTGGAGAGCCCTCTTGACTTGAGATTCTAGTGAGTAGGGAGATTTTACCTCCGAGAGCACCCCTACTTCGCACCCTATGTTTGGCTAGTCCGAGAATAAGGTATGGGTCATTTATTGGAAAAAAAATGAAATGTAGTAGATATTAATGGGATAAACAACATGGTAAGGAATGTAATGTAATGTAATGCAACATGAATTCAATTGTTGTTGAGTTTGGCATGTTATTTCTTTATGTTATGTATACAATGGTTTGTATATTCATATGCCATGATATATCTGTATGTCATGTGCTTGCATGAATGCATGGAAGAATTCCAATGCTTATATATACCACTAAGCTAGAAATGGTTTAGCATTGGTTTTCTCATGTAGCTTCAGGAGCTTATTAATAGTAGAGTTTTGGAATTTGCTAAAGAGAAGATAATGCCCATTTTAGAGAAGACATTTGTGACTTGGTTTGTGGGTCTATGACATCATCTTTTCTAATGTGTGTAATCTTGCATTTGGGGTTGTAGACATGGTCTGTATAAAGAAAGAGTTTCTTATTTATATTAAGATATTATGTTGTATGTATGGATATGTATGAGGCTTGTAGCCATGAATTAAACATTGTGGTAATGATAAGAAAAAAAAGTATGTATTAGTATGAAGAAAAAGTTATATTTATACTAATATTATTCTAGCTTGTTTTGTGACATTCTACGTATATAATGAGATTATTCCTATTATATAGGTGGGGTGTCACATTTGGTTAGTATCAAAGCTTAGGTTTAGGCATTTCTAGACCTAAGTTGGAAAGGGGTTTGTCATGCATATATGTCTTTATAACTCTGATATGGGCTACTTCTCAATCAACATATAGGTTTATAGGAGATGTCTTCGGAAGATCCTAAAGTGGCTGGGAGCCATAGTTCACCTGACACTAAGACTCCTCCTCATCCCAGTCCAGCTAGTGTTCAGGGATATGGTGTTGCATTTGACACTTCTCAGCCAGCAGTAGAGCAGTCAAGTGAAGATCAGAACCCTTTTATCCAGCAGATGGCTAGGATATTTAAGAGAATGGTAAGAGCTAATCCTCAGCCTACTCCAACACCAATTAAGTTAAAAGCAACAATTGAGAAGCTTTGTAAATATGGTGCCTTAGATTTTTATGGTAAAAAGGATGATGATCTTGCAGCAGCAGAATATTAGATAGAAAAAATAAAGAGGATTTTTAAAGAGTTATAGGTAGAACTAGAGGACAAAGTGAGATTTACTACTTTACTTCAGGAGGAAGCATATGAGTGGTGGAAGTTTGTACTTCTTAAGCCAGATGTTAATGAACCCTGGTAGGTATCCTTAATTCTCTCATCTCTTGAACCTATTTGTTCTAGATACAAAAATGAAATGAAAATGACCCCTCCCCTGAACTCTTTCGGGTTGCGAAACACATAAATAAGAATAGGAATTCTCT
Organism: Balakata baccata; assembly: GCA_949630135.1. NCBI lineage: Eukaryota > Viridiplantae > Streptophyta > Magnoliopsida > Malpighiales > Euphorbiaceae > Balakata > Balakata baccata. Next base: position 11,542 of record CATIWF010126977.1, read on the forward strand.
TATCCCCGCGGAAGGATATTGTCTCATAATTATCTATGGCTGTTTATGTCTCTAGCATGACCAATGTAGAGGGAAGTGGGATAAATGGCTGATACTATTGGAAGAATTCCTCTTTGGATAATAGGTACTGTAACTCGGATTCTTGTGATCGGTTGTCTCTTGGGATTTCTTCTTGTTTGAATTTTGAGGGCAGCATATTCCCTTGATATATATTGATGAGAAAAAGGAGAAGCTTATGGAACTCAAGCAAGGTTATATGTCGGTGATAGAATATCAGAGAGAGTTCATACGATTGAGTAAATATGCTCCTGATTCTATTACTAATGAAAGAGATAAATGCAAGAGATTTGAATATGGCTTTAATGAGGAGATTAGGGATGTTGTGATAGCCCTATAGCATAATAGTTTTGCAAAGTTGATTTCTTCAGCTCTTAGTCTGGAAAAGAGGAAGAAGAAAAAGATTGAGGAGTCTTCTAAAAAGTAGGCTACCTGAGATGTCACACCAATAAAATGGCCCTAGAATTTATTAAGATCATTTAGGGTATTAAAAAGGTAATTAATATGTTAAACCAAGGAGAAGAGGGAGTCAGAGCTATGCAAGACCAGTGCAAGCTAAACACTGTGCATGACCCGTGTGGGATATGTGGTTGAAAACATTTTGCATTACCTATGCAAAAGTGCACAACTTGTGCCATATCGGGATGAGGTTTTTAGGGGACTGAGCACAACCCGTGTAGGCCACATGACCCATGCTCAATGTTAGGTATATAAATACTCGTGTTCTCTCTCTTTCGGTTAGAAAATCATTTCTATCAGCCTCCATTTGAGAAAAACCCTATAAACACTTCCAATCCTTTGAAATTCCATCTCCCACATCAGTTTTGGTGACTTTTAAACACAAGATCTAGTATCAAAGATCGAGATTTGAGCATGGACTTGGGATATTTGCTAAAGGAGAAGAAAGAGTTAGAGAGTGAGAACTTGGAATTTGAAGGAGTTCGAGTTCTCCAACAAAGTTAGCTTCATTTCCACCTTCTAAGGGTAAGAAAACACACCTCCTCATCTCTTTGCTTGATTCATAGTGGTTTGTTATGGTCTACACAAAATAGGTATGGATGAGAAGAGATCTTGAGTTTTCTTGAGGGAAAAACTCTCTTTTAGATTAGTATAAGTTGGGTAACAAGTTTATAACATGATTTAAGAAAGAAAAAACCTAACCTGAAGGGTTTTGAGTTGGGTTCATGTTTACCTAGCTTTATATAGCTTTGAATAGCTAAGTATGTTGACTTATGGTTGTGGTTATGTACAATTGGTGCCTTGGAAGGTGGAATTACCACCAAAGAAGGCTAGACAAGCTTAAAAACTTAGATTTAAGGTGGCTCCATAAGAGGTAAAATCACATTGTCATTCTTTAACTCCTTAAATGACATGTTAATTAGAAATGATTGGTAACTAAGATGTAAATGAGAATATGTGGTACATTGATTGTGCCTACGGGCTATGAATGATGTATTAAGGAATGAAATATAAGACTAAGTATGATCAAATAACTTGTTTTCAATGTGCTCAATGCACTCAAATCTGAAATAAGTAAACATATGATTGTTGACCCCATAACTTGATAAATTGATGATGGTATGGGTCTCATAGACCATGAACCTTAGAACTCGAATTTACCCATGTGGTTGTTAGTAATTTAGAAATGGAAACCAAGATGAGTGAAAGAGAAATAAGACTCAATTTCCATAAATAAACTCTCAGTTAATTAGTTGGCATAATTGATGCATAATGAACAAATAATGATAGAAGTGGAAATAGTTAAGCCTCAAGAGAGGAAATAGTGGTGAATAGATATGTAACATGGAAATAAAGGGGTTAATTGATATAAAAATGTTTATATATGATTGTGGGGTCATGAGCCCATTTAGTGGCATATTAGGCTTAATGCCTATATTGAGAATTTAGAAAGTGGTAGATGTCCAAGTTCAAGGAAGGCACGTAAGTTGCATGGAAAGAAAGGCTTAAAAGAGGTATGTCCCTTGTTTTGAGAAAACTTATGGAACTTGTACACAAAGATACCCTTATGCACTTATGGCATGATTATGACTCATATGCATGAATGCTTGAATTATGATTGAACCATAAATGCTACAAAGTATATTAAACGTGATTGAAATGCTTGATGGCATGAATTATTATCATATGAATTTATGATGGTAGTTGTGATAATAATGAGAGGCTTATGCCCATTGTGTTAGATATGATAATCGAAAGCTATGAATGAAAGCTAATTAATGTATGATTGGCATTAAGCCATTGAAATGTGGTTTTTGAATGTTACAGATGAGTTTAGTGCTTGACCAAACATTGGATATTGCTTGTGATATGTGCTTTGCGATCTTGTTAATTATGAAAGACTAGAAATAGAATGTGAACATGATTTCTTGGAATAAACGATATCGTAGATCCCTTATATTCATAAAGCTTAATACCTAGAGGGTTTATGCTTTAAGGTTTAAAGCTTTATACCATAAGGGTAATGCTTCAGTCGATGACCGATATACGCTAGAGCCTCCGAGAGTTTAATGCGTTATATGGTAATTAGTATACACTAGAGCCTCCAAGAGGTTAATGCATTATATGGTGATTGGTATATACTAGAGCCATTGAGAGGTCAATATGTAGTTAGTGATTGATATAAACGGAAAACAAAAATAATAAAAATGAACTATATGATACATAACACAGAACTGAATGAGCAAACATGAATACAGGCATATGAGTATATATATATGACTTTCTGATTTATGTGAATAGCGTGTACGCTAACTTATGCAGAATTGAGTTAGTATAACATTGTAGACATAGAATGTGATAGGCATGCTAGCGTGGCCAACAGTTAGATTGTATGCATATGAATTGTTATTCAAGAATAACATGAAATATATGATTATAGGTTACAATTTCTATACTCTTGTGTTTTACTAAGTTATGAGTGGCTTAGTGTGTTATTTCCATGTATGCAGGTTTATGAGCTAATTGCTAGTAGATGTTACAGTTAGCAGCAGAAAAGACCAAGCCCATGCAGAGGAGACCATATAGGCCCCATTTGGGTGATCATATATATATATATATATGTGCATTCATCTTAGTATTAATTAGATGGGTTGTAATTAATCAAGTCAATTGAATTCAAATTTATGAAATATGATATAATAATGGCATAACTTGACGTAGTTATGATGCATGAGTTGAGGGTTTGATATGCCCCATGTCAGTATATGATTGTGATCTAATGGGATCATAAAGGCCAATATCACCTTGAGGTGATATATACAGATATATATAGCTAACTTGATATGCATACACATTCAGATGAAGTGATGATATGGTAATATGTTAAAAAGTTTTTGATTTGGTCGGGATTTAACCTCCTACACCTGTAGCATTCCATATGTATTGTTAGAGATGTGCACAAAAGGCAATCGCCTTAAGCACTTAGTGTACACATTCATAAAGGCATTCTTTCATTATATTAGTATTCATTTGCATATGAATTGATATAGATCTTAAACGGATTAATGAAAGTCCATGATATGAAACATAGCATGAAGGAAATCATGATGGGATCATGATAATGAGATTCCTAT
>CATIWF010126989.1:0-38382 GCA_949630135.1 Balakata baccata
AACAACTCAGTATCTGAAAGATTATTTGTAATACAAAGGTATATCAATTATCTAACTTGTAATAACTCGATACCTGAAAAATTATTTATAACACAAAGGTACATCAATTATGTAAATTGTAACAATTTAGTACTTTAAAAACTATTTGTAATACAAAAGTATCTCAATTTTTATTTTGTAACTAAATAGTACTTATGTTTTCAACTATTAGGGTACATTTAGAATTGTGTTTGGAAAAAATGTTTTTCAGAAAAAAAAATGTATTTTTAACTTTTTTGAGTTTTGAAAACTATTTTTGGTAAATACAGATAAATAGATATTTTTTCCAGACGTATACTTGGAAAAAAATAATTCATAAAAATTAAAAAAAGTTAGTCAATTAAATAAAAAAAATTCAAAACATACTTTTGGAATACTTAATATCGCTCTCAAATACCTTTTAGTCTCTTTAACAGAAGTATAACATGGAATGTCTAGATAAATTTTAATAAAAACAAAATTAGTTGTAATACACAGTCAGTAAAATTCATAAAAATTATTTGATGTGAATATTACATTTAATTTTATTTTTATTAAAATTTATTTGATGTATATATTTTATATCACACTTATATTACAAAGATTAACATTCAAACACAAAGGTACTATTTAATTATAAAATAAAAATTAAGATACTTTTGTGTTACAAAATAAAAATTGAGGTATATTCGTATTACAAATAATTTTTCAGGTATCGAATTGTTACGAGTTAAATAATTAGAAGAGCGTGTGTAAAATTCATCTTTTTTTTTTAATTAAAAGTATAATATAAAATATTTTTAAAATTTGAAAATAAATCTTACATCTCGGATATGTGCTACGAAAACATATTAATTTAGATGATTAAAATTAAAAAAATATATAAAAAAAAGCCACGTTAAAAAAAAAATTCAACAAAACACTGGCAAGTGGACCATGCTGTCCAGTTTTTCCACGCGTTGTTGTAATAAAAAAAAAAAAAAAAACTCACATATTGTAGACCAAAAAAAGAAAAAAAAAAACTTAGATATCAAAAAACAAAAGGATAAAAAAAAAACTGTGTATCACTTGAAGACAGAAAACGTGAGCAAAAGTTAAAAATAAAACTCTCAACCCCCCCCCCCCACCACCACCACCATAATCCAGCCGGAAACCACCGACTAAAATGGCTTTCAAGCCTGACAAGCTTTCTCTCACCTTTCTTACTCTATTCTCTTTCATCATCTTGACCTATGCAAGAGTTAATCTTGAGCATTCAGATCTGAAGGCAATCTCCATAATCCAGAAAGAATTGGGCATCAGCGGTCAACGCAGTCCTTCCGCCACCCCTTGCAACAATCCCGGTGTATTCTGCGAGAGGAGGCTCTCTAAAAACAATACCTACATGTATAAGATTACCAGGCTCATCTTCAAATCTCAACGCCTCAATGGGCTCTTGTCTCCCGCGATTGGCCGTCTTTCTGAGCTCAAAGAACTCTCTGTTCCAAACAACCAGCTCGTTGACCGCGTCCCTTCACAGATAGTTGACTGCAAGAAACTGGAAATTCTTGATCTTGGCAACAACCAATTCTCCGGTGAAATTCCCTCTGAATTATCGAAGCTCGTAAGACTTCGAGTTCTTGATCTCTCCAACAACAATTTCTTAGGGAATTTGAGTTTCTTGAAGCAGTTCCCCAATCTTGAACATCTTTCTCTTGCAAACAACCTCTTCACTGGGATAGTTCCGAAATCTATACGCTCATTTCGTAATCTCCGGTTCTTTGATTTATCCGGCAATAGCTTTCTTGAAGGAGCTGTGCCAGTGATGAACAAAGCTGATTCGTCAAGCTCACAGTATCCAAAACGTTACATTTTGGTTGAGAATAACAGCACAACCACCAAACCAAACAAAACTACTTCGTCTGCAGCTGGACCAACTGTGAGTTCCGCTTCAGCTCAAGCTCCTAGCCCATCAGGAGGCAGCCGTAACAAGCGCAAAAATAGCAAAAGGAAGTTAGGTGGATGGATACTGGGATTTCTAGCAGGAGCAGTGGCCGGAAGTATATCTGGATTTGTTTTTTCGGTGATGTTCAAGCTAGCATTGGCAGCAATAAAAGGTGGAAGAAAAGGCTCAGGGCCAGCAATCTTTAGTCCGCATGTGATCAAGAAATCCGAGTATTTGTCTTTCTTGGAAAAAGAAGATGGAATTGCTAATTTAGAACTTATTGGAAGAGGTGGATGTGGAGAAGTGTACAGAGCTGAATTGCCTGGAGGTGATGGGAAAATGATTGCGATAAAGAAAATCATTCAACCTTCCAGGGATGCTACAGAGCTAACTGAAGAAGATACTAAGCTTCTGAACAAGAAGATGAGACAAATTCGATCAGAGATCAACACTGTTGGTCAAATTCGACACAGAAACCTTCTTCCTCTTCTAGCTCATGTGTCTCGGCCTGATTGTCATTACCTTGTTTACGAATTCATGAAGAATGGTAGCCTACAGGACGTGCTGAACCAAGTTCAGCAGGGAACCAGAGAATTGGATTGGCCAACAAGACATAAAATTGCAGTGGGAGTCGCATCAGGACTCGAATACCTTCATATGAGCCATAGTCCACGCATCATTCATAGGGACCTGAAGCCAGCAAACATCCTTCTAGATGATAATATGGAAGCTAGAATTGCAGATTTTGGACTTGCAAAGGCAATGCCGGATGCTAACACCCATGTTACAACTTCCAATGTTGCTGGAACTGTGGGATACATAGCTCCAGAATATCATCAAACGCTCAAGTTCACAGACAAGTGTGATATATACAGTTTTGGTGTTCTACTTGGAGTTATAGTCATGGGGAAGCTTCCATCTGATGAATTCTTCCAGACTACCCGTGAAATGAGTCTGGTAAAGTGGATGAGGAACATCATCACATCTGAAAATCCAACCCAAGCAATTGATCCCAATTTGATGGGCAATGGGCATGAGGAGCAAATGCTGCTGGTCCTCAAAGTTGCTTGCTTTTGCACTGTGGACGACCCAAAAGAAAGGCCTAACAGCAAGGATATCAGGTGTATGCTGTCGCAGATCAAGCATTAATTAGTGTGGAACATGTTAAAAAGCCTGTATGAATAATGGAGCATGTAAAAAATGCTTTTTTTCTCAAAAAAATAAGTATGTTTTATGTACTTTGCAATAATATAAATTAGGTGCAGCAATAAAAATATACTTCTTGTACCAATACGCTGTTACTAGATAAGATTACGCATGTTGCCAAAGGTTTTTTTATTGTTAATATTTTTGTACTGCTTCTTGTTAGAACCACCAACCTAGCGAGCTTCTTTGTTCGCAAACATGAACAAAACACGAGCAAATATATCAGAAAATGGAATATTTTACGCATTAAAATCTTACAGATTTAGTTCTACTGGACAGGACAATACATTCCTAGGATTATTGTATTGATTTGCGACTTTAGCAACCTAACTACCAAAGGCTTAAAAACTGTTTCTATCCTAAGCTTTTAATTTTGCAATTTCATCAGACAAGACAGACTTTTGAAGGGTGCAATATTAGATTTCATTTGGGATTGTAATTCCCAACGCATGCGTAGAACCCGCCCATCATTGATTGTATGAAGGTTCTATCCGTGCATTAGTACTCTCACATCTATGTTTCAAACGTACTACAGGGTAGAAATAAGTTCATTTTAAAACAGTCCTGTTTACAAATCTAACTATTAAATCTCATAATCGTGTAACTTAGGACCGCACAGCAGGCAGAAATGCAAGACAAAAAAGACAGACTGCCAACAATAAAATTATCAAGTAAAAGAACACATTTTCACCACAAAATTTGAAGCAACATTTTCAACAAATAAATTATCAAAAATGCACTTCTGCTAGCAAGTCTCTAGATGCACTTGTCACAAATTCAAGAAGTTTGGAAGGCAGCAGAAAGGAAAGAACATAAAAATAAAAAATATGTTTCAGTATATGCCCTGTGATGCTCTAAAAATCCAAAAGCAACTGTGGAAGAATCCTCTCCAAGTGAGTTGCTTCAATCTTGCCGACTCCCTCTGCTTCAGCAATTGTAGCAGCACGCTGCACTGCCTCTGCATCGGTGTAAGTGTTTCATCAGAAATAGAAAACTAAAAGTTATTTTTGGCTGTATTGTCAAAAATAGATCAATTTTTATCTGAATATATTTAACCTGAGATAAAAACTCGGAGAAGTTCACAACTCAACTTTAGAGCATTTGAATTAGCTGCATCACAAAATAAGAATATAAAGATGAAAATCATATTGAATGACACTTGTATATCTTAATTATGATTAGCCTACATGAGAAATTCCAGAAAGAATACTCAATAATAAAAAAAAAAGTTTCATATATTGAAAGTACAAATGGAAGGATCCGAGATACCAGAAGCAGACCGCATCTTCTTGGATGTTCCAACTCCTAACTGCACCTATATTAATTGATGAGATTATGTATCAATATGGATTTCTCTCGAAGACACTCATTTCATTTATCATAAGAGATCAAACTGATGATCCAATATTATACGATGAGTTTATGCTCCATGCTTAAAAAAATTAAATAAATAAATAAATTATGCTCTCAAATTCTTGCATCGGCAATAATACACATACCATTTTCACGATAATCCTCAAAAGCTATCAATCCATTAGAAATAAAACAGCTCCAGATAAATTTTATAATCGATTGAAAATTAAGATATTAAGTTTAATGATGGATCCGACATTCAAAACAAAACTGAAAGATCAAAAGTATGAGATGCAGTAAGTATATAAGACACCTCGCAGTCCATAGCCTCAGTTCCTTCATTTTTCTCTCGCTCTGCGACACGAAAGCCAAATTTAAACATTCCATCAAATATCAAAACAAATTTAGTAACTAGATATATTCCGCAACAGCGAGAAGGAATTACAAACCGAGGGCTTTTCTGCTCCACACGAGCTTGAAAATGGCGTGAATTAAATCCTAAAATTTATTTGAAAAAGAAAAAACAGAAACAAATTCGTTACAGGCAAACATTTCGGATTTCTTGAAATCTATGCAGTCAGTAGAAAAATTACATTTCTAAGATAATTGGGGAATACACTTACAGAATCGAAAGTGGTATCCTCCATCTCAGTCCCGCCCGTTCTCTGGCGGATCTTAAGATGCTGCTTTTGGCTGTAAACATATTTGTTAAAGCTAACCATGTCTTTTCACTTTCAACGAGCCCCTATAGCTCAGTGGTAGAGCGTCAGTCTTGTAAACTGAAGGTCCGTAGTTCGATCCTGCGTGGGGGCAAGTTTTTATTTTTGCAGGCCTCTCTCACCTGAAACGACGCCGTTAAAGGTGAGCGTTTGGCTTCTAAGATAACGAGGTCTGATAAAAATCGCGTCTTTTCAACTCTCATGGTGAACTCAAGCCCTCAATGGCCAGCTTAATTAACCAACTCGTCCGGAAAACGAAACCGTCTCTGAGAACAGTTGCAGCATCGCTCAAATCCCCAGAGATCAGTGATCCATTACGCGCAGTCGTCCTTCACAGTGTTAAATCAGATTTGACTAACAGCTCAATTCCTCTTTGGGATTCCACATCCGCAGAGAATAACCCAATAGCGCAAAACCCTGAATCTTTGCGGTTTTATTACCCTGGTTTTGTATATGGGTACTTCTTGAACCCAATTTCCAGTGCTGGGTCTGATCAATTGAACGCTGCAGGGGCTGATGTTACTGATTATGGCGCTGATGATGCGAGGACTCTGTGGGCTGATAGTGTGAAGAAGAAGAGGAAGAAGAAGATGAACAAACACAAGTACAAGAAGCTAAGGAAGCTTCTTCGACGAAAGACATAGTAGGTATCTTGGTATAATAAATTGCTTGACTTGGTGATTAATTGCCCTTGTAGCATTCACGGTTTTTGAATCAGAATTTAACGATTAACTTGGATACCAATTCTAAAGTGAATTTTGATTTATAATTTTGATTTATAGCATCATTCACTCAGTTTATTAATGGATTAGAATGGAATTGTAGGAATTTTCATTGATATTGTGGTGACATTTATTGAAATTTTGTGTGTTTGCACTAAGCTGCCAACTTTTTGAGTTTTTCGTTCTCAAAATGCGTAAAATTATATGGATATCTTACTAATTACATAGGATAGTGCCATATATCGAGATGCCTGGATGGATAGTTACTATTACAACTGGATGTAGATTAACTAGGATCAGAGTTATCATCCATTATATCACTTAGATCAACAATTAAAAGCTGGAAAAAAATTAATAAGCCTGTGGTATAAAGAAAAAGCCAACCAATAACACGGCGTATTTCTCAAGATGGAAGTGACTATGCCGAGGATCGATGCATATATGCGTAAATTGTATGTATGGAATTAGCACAGTATGACCAGATGGTTGCAAATAGTTTTATATCTCTAGATCAAACATATTAAACAAGTTGGAGTCTTTTGTCCATATTGAATGACTAAGAGGTAAAGGGTAACAAGTTGGAGTCTAGATGCTACATTTGATGTGAAATTGAAAGTATGTTTATTTAATTGTTAAAAAATAAAGAATATGATTATTTTGATACAAAAGTGAAAGTTTAGGGTTTTTTATGCAAATTGCCAAAAAAAAAAATAATAATTCTATGCATATTTATATGCATCTTTATAGGTGCTTTGAATGCATTATGCATCATAGAATAAATAAGATGGCGGAAATCCATAGAAATTTGATATCTGCTATCTCAGATTATACATTGAGTGACAATGAATAATAATCCTGCCTCTTGTCATGCAACATGATGCAGACTTTCAGAATAGTTTGCCATGATATTAGCTTTGGCAGAAAGGCCACGGACATTGAGTTGATTTCTTCATTTGTTGCCTAGTTTACTTCACCCAATTCATTATATTCTTTGGGAAATAACCAAACTATTTCTTGCTGTTGGAAATTGATGCTTTGCACTAATGACATAGAGGAATTATTCATGAATAGTCAATAAATATGCTCAGTAATCGGTGGATGTTACTGACGGAAAGTGAAAAGGAATGTGATAGACATGTTGAATAGGTAAGATGGAGTCGGTAGCTATTAGGACTAGATGACAAAGACTAGGTTGAGAATTCCGTTTGCAACAACATATGTTAGGTATTTTCAAAATGTAGGTTAGTGTCAAGGGCAGGTGATGGTTGTTACGAGTTCGTGACAATTTCTTAAAGAGTAGATATCTATCATGTTCTTGACGATTTTCAAAAGCGAAGTTTTCTGTCAAGTCCGTGAGACAAACATCATGAGCATGTGACGAGTGTCACGTCCGTTACGCATATGGCTGGCTTGGCTACTGTCGTGAATGCAACGGGCATCACGAGGTCGTGACACCTACGATTCCATATTGCGTTGAAGCTCCTTTTTCAATTAGAATTCCTTCATATATGATCCAATCTCGATAGATACGATTAAATCAATTATTCTAAACCTATTAGGAGTCATTTTAACATATTTTCTCTTAAAAAATCATATTAGAGGCCTAAATTACAGCAGAATCAAAACTTATTCAATACTTTTCTCATACACTTGACTGCCTAATTCAGAGATCAATATTCCAAATTGCTCTTTGTTACTTCATTGTATTATAAAGGGATAACAAATTCACCTTTAAGAAAGTGACGTCTCAATACACGTTTTGAAACCATTATTACACAATCTCTCTCAAATTCTCCCCAACAACATACAGTCCATGGGTTTGTTTTGCTATTTGTGATTGATACTCAACTACTTGATATAAACCTTCATCAGAATAATTTTGACTTCTATCCTTTCCAAGGTTGAAATTCCATGTGTGAACTGAAAGACTCATATTCAATGGATTTTTAATGATAATTTCTTGAATTAGAAGTTACTGCAGTGCTGAAGGACCCAGATGCATTGTATTAACCTAATTAAATTTAGTATGTTCAGTGGTATCCCGCATGCTTCTATTTAGCTGGAAGTAAGTGCTAAAATAGCTAACACAACAGTAGATGCTAATATATCCAGCTTTCTCAAGCAAATTAATTAAACTAGCTAATCATGATTTATTTCTTAATCCCTTCATTCCTAAATAGATACTATTATTTAAAGTTATAGCATAGTGATTAAGGAATGTAATTAGTACATAGGTAATATACAATATCACATCTAGATCTTCACCAATTATAATATTATTGTACATTTCACAAAATTGTCTTTCTCCAATTATTAAATAAATGTAAATTAAGTAAAACATCAAACGTTGTGATATAAAAATTTAAAAAAGAAAATTAAACGAAAGGAATAAATATGAGGGTATGACCTATGACTCGAAGTTATTTACTGGGTGATGACTAACCATGTGAATGTTTCTTTTGAGACAAACAATATTTGATTAAGGAAGGAAATGACTGGGAAAATAGTAAAAAGCGACATTAGATTTTTCAATTTCAATCAAACGCATGCAACTAATAATCGGTATTTGAGATAATTAACTGGCCTTGATTCCACAATTATCAATTATGAATAACTTTGTTTATTTTAATTTATGCATGAATTTCATGATTTTATACGATGAAATCTTTTAACTGAAATATATTCAATTAATTAATTTCAAACTAAATTTATAATATATTCAATTAATTAATTAATATTATTATTAAACTAAGCTGGTGCCGTACAACTAAAAACGGATCAGTATCGGGTAGGTTGAAGTCGGCATCAAGAACTTAGGCCCCAATCCAAATTGGGCTCAGTCCAACAACAGATGGAATAATAGCGTGGGCTAAGTCACACCATAGGAATTACGAACTCATCTCTTAAAACCAATCTTCCTTAACTCAGAGTCCCCATCCTCAATCGTAGTCTTTGATTCGATTGTGGTTTTGGGTTCTTGTATTCTGGAGAGATCAGAAATTGTTCTTCTTCCTATTTTTTTTTTTTATCTGCTGGAAACCCTAATTCAGGATCAGTTTCATCATAATATGTAAGTTTATTCTCTTTGTTTTTCAATTTGATGAATTCTGTCCAAACTATTAATTTTTCACTTCAATCGTGCAAGCAGCTGTGTTAGTTTTAGTTGGCGATAATCATTTTCCGGCATTTTCTTAGCTGCCTATCAATGGAGCGGACGATAATTTATTATCGGGTTAATATTGCAGGTCTCAGGACGAGATTGCGAGACAAGCCATAAAGCACGCTCTCAAGGCGCTAAGGAAGCGGCATTTGCTTGAAGAAGGCGCTCATGCCCCTGCTTATATTGCTCTATCCGGGCCGATTATCACTCAGGTTCACCCCCTCTCTCTATCCTTCACTGTTCATGCTATTCAAATCATTATTTTGTAGGAAAAGGCGAAGACTTATGTAACATACCTGGTAATATAATTTATATTGCATCTTCTTTCGATTTTGCATGATTTGAGTATGTACTTTAGTAGCATTTTTGTTATGCTATTTGTGCATTGTCTGAGCAATTTGATTATTCATGGATTTATGGTACATTGCACTGTTTTTTATCATAATTTTGTCTCTTCATTAGAGTTTGATGGTTTAATTTTTGTTGCTTGTGAAGGGCTCAGAATGGAAGGAGAAAGCAGAAAATCTGGAATTAGAACTTCAGCAATGTTACAAAGCTCAATCCCGATTATCAGAGCAACTTGTGGTGGAGGTTGCAGAGACAAGGGCATCAAAAGCTTCACTTCTAGAAAAAGAGACAACCATCACTATTTTGCAGAAGGATTTGGTTCAAATAAGGTGGCCCGTTGCTCTGTCTAGTTAGCTAGGAAAATTGAACGAGCTCATAGTTTTGTGGTCTAATAAAATATTGAGACATTAGTTTTGTGCTGCAGAGATGAATGCTCTCAATTAAAGGCAGATCTAGAAGAAAAGATTAAGGCTTTAGAATTGGTTGTGGATGAGAATCATTGCCTTCGAAGGCAATTAGAAGAGATGACCATCAAAGCTAAGAAAGCAGAAGCTGATAATAAGATGTTAGTTGATCGCTGGATGCTGCAAAAGATGCAGGATGCTGAGCGTCTTAATGAGGTATCTTGTATTATTGCTATAATTGAAATTGAAATGTGAAATTAGATTAGGTTCGGTCCTGTATATCTGAAGCTTTTGTGAGTGTCAAGTTTATATAGGTGTTTCTTTATCTTACTTTTGAGTTTTGATTGACTGTTTTAAATTAATTCCTCCTTGTTTTACTTATAGTGTACATGTGGCTAATTAACAGTTTCCTAAAATACATAGGCCAATGCACTATATGAGGAGATGCTTGATCGTCTTAAGGCAAGTGGTTTGGAGAAACTTGCTCGGCAGCAAGTGGATGGAGTGGTCCGACAAAGTGAGGAAGGTGCTGAGTACTTTATGGAGTCAACTGTTCCCGTTTCTTGCAAACACAAAATTACAGCTCATGAAGGTGGCTGCGCTTCCATAATTTTTGAGTATAACTCTAGCAAATTGATCAGCGGAGGACAGGATCAGTCAATCAAAATGTGGGATACAAATACTGGATCATTAAGTCGCACACTTCATGGTTGCCTTGGCTCTGTTCTAGATCTTACCATAACCCATGACAATAGAACTGTTATTGCAGCTAGCAGCTCAAACAACTTGTATGTATGGGATGCCAACTCTGGGCGTGTCCGTCACACTCTTACTGGCCACATTGATAAAGTATGTGCAGTAGATGTGAGCAAGATCTCAAGCCGTCATGTTGTCAGTGCTGCTTATGATCGAACTATAAAAGTGTGGGATTTGCAAAAGGGTTACTGCACCAACACAATTGTTTTTCACAGCAACTGCAATGCTCTTTGCTTCAGTATGGATGGTCAGACTATTTGTTCAGGTCATGTTGATGGGAATCTTCGTTTGTGGGATATTCAGACAGGAAAGCTACTTAGTGAAGTTGCTGCACATTCACTTGCTGTTACGTCTGTATCTCTATCTCGAAATGGAAACCTTATTCTGACAAGTGGAAGAGATAACTTGCACAACCTGTTTGATATGAGATCTTTGGAAGTTTGTGGCACATTTAGAGTAGCTGGAAACAGAGTGGCATCTAATTGGAGTCGCTCTTGTATCAGTCCTGACCACAATTATGTCGCTGCTGGATCAGCTGATGGATCTGTATACATATGGTCGATATCCAAAGCTGATATAGTGACCACTCTCAAGGAGCACACTGCATCTGTTCTCTGTTGTTCCTGGAGTGGACAGGGCAAACCATTAGCCACTGCTGACAAGAATGGAATAATCTGTACCTGGACATGATGATATTGATTCTGCAAAACTAAATATTAAAGATAGTTATTTCAGGTTCTCGTGACAATTATTTGCATTTGCTTGATTTTCACTTTGCCGACAAGCTTGTAGAATGGCGGGTCATGACGAAGTTACTTGATCCCTTGGTTGACCGGTCCCATAGCAATGTTCCGCTTCGGAGCAAATACCGACTGAATTATGATAGTTCTTAATGGAGGAACGTGCATGAGTAGAAAGATTTAACATTGTTGTATAGAAATTATGCTTTTGTAAATTATTCCTTTTTCTGCTCTGGAAAATACTCGTAATTTCGTAAATAGTCTGTTTATTTTATTTATGAATCATTATTGTCGTGTAAAAAGTTAATTTTAACATATCGTTTAATTACATAAAAATTACTTCTTTCATTCCATTTCAAAAATAGAAATGTACAAGCCCCTGTGCTTTCATTCCATTTCAAAAATAGAAATGTACAAACCCCTGTGTCAAACTATCCAAGTGGAATTGTTATATTATGAATATGAGTTTATATATCTCAATATAGATCTGGGTCTGTATTTTTTAAAAAATATAGTGACAATTTTATTAATATGCAAATTATTATTTGTAATCAAGTTCATTTATAATATATTTTATATTTATTATTATTTAACTGCATATTTATTATATTTGCAAGCAAATTCATTGTTATTTGGAATATGGTTCCTTTAGAATATAATATGTATTAATTATTATTTGACTGTATGTTTGTTATTTTGACTACATGTTCATTAATATTCGAATAAATTTTTTATTTTATTATTATTTGATTGTATGTTCATTATTATTTGACTGCATATTCATTATTATTTTGATACAAATTCATTATTATTTGTACACAGGTTCATTAAAAAATTTTAAACAAAAAAAATTTCAAAACCATAGAAGAAAGGGAAATTTACGCTCTACACCAGCATTCAAAAGATTTTTCAATTTTACCGATAAAATTTTCGTATTTTCATTTTTAATTTTAGTATTTTTATTTTTACTGATTTTTTTTCAAATGTTAGATTTCACTGTGTATTTAATATATTGTGTATCTAATATATTTTTCATTTAATTAAAATAGAAAATTATCATTTTTTACATTTTAAACATGGATTAAGAATTTTATTAACTTGTATGGCCACCATTTGTCTTTTTATATGTATTTATTTTTAATCATTGTTTAATTAACTTAATTAGTAAAAAAATATAAATTTGAATTTAATTAACTTAATTACCAAAGTAAACCTTGCATGTATTTAATTAACTTAATTAATATTATTTATTTTGGTAAATTTTGAGTAGATATTCGGTAATTTTTAGTTGAAAGACTGACTTAATGTAGAGTAAACATTGAGTATTTCTTGAGTAAATCTTGTATAACTTTAACTTTCATTAATTTTCTAGTAAATATTGGGTAAATCTTATGTATAACTTGGGTAAATCTTTGATAAATGTTTTGTAACTTCAAATTTCATTATTTTGTGGTAAATCTTAAATATATCTCGAATAAATTTTGGGTAAATCTTAGATAATTCTTAGGTAAATCTTAGATAATTCTTAGGTAAATCTTATATAATTCTTAGGTAAATCTTTGAGTAAACTTTTTATAAATTCAATTTTCATTGTTTTTCTAATAAACATTGGCTAAATATTATGCATAACTTGAGGTCATGTTTGGCCTTGAGTTTTGAAAAAAGTCTTTTTGGAAAAAAATTTATATTTTTAATTCTTTTTGAGTTTTAAAAACTGTTTTTGGTAAAAATAGGTAAATAAATATTTTTTTAAAAACAGATTTGGAAAAAGTAGTTTATAAAAAATTTTAAAAAATCAATCAATTAAATAAAAAAATTTCAAAACTTATTTTTACAACATTCAACAGCAATTTCAAATACCTCATGAATAAATTTTAAGTAAATTTTTTATAATTTCAATTTTCATTAATTTTATAGTGAATCTTTGATAGACTTTAGGTAAACACTGATTGGAAGTGTTATTGTAATATTTTTGGGCAATTTTTGACATATGTGAAAAAAACTTTAAAGGGTTCCATATTTTTGAAAAAAATTTTGTGGAATTATATTCTGTAATTATCTATCCACTTTTGTCATTTTTGTAAATTTTCCTAGAAAAAATTGGAAGAGAAGCTTAGTAAAAATAAAAATAAATCTGCATACAATTAATAATAATAAACATAACCTATATAGTCTATATAGACATGGGTCCATAGAATAATGAGAATTTTACATAAATACCCAAAAACGGATATCTATTTATATTTTTACATACACTCAAAGTTTTTTTCAATTTGATCGAAACACAATTTTTTAAAATTACAACAGTACTAAAATCTCAAAATCATTCCAAAAATATGTCTAGAAGGTATATTTTCGGCATACTCTGGAGATATCTTAGTTTAATTTTTACCAAAAAATAACAAAAAAACATGAATTAGCACAATTAAATCATTAAAAAAGAAGAATAGATTTCAATCAAAATTCAAAATATCATAAAATGTCAAACAAACACTTTGATATATTTTTCAGAATATTTTGGAGATATTTTTGGTATACTGTAAAAATTATCAAAAAATTTTCTAGGAGAAATTTTGTAAGAATATATTGAGTGTACTTTCGAGATACATTTGAGAATTCCATGAGAATACCTTATTGATACTTTATAGATACCTTGTATCAATCACACATAAAATTTAACAAAAAAAAAACGATTCAAAACATCGCAAACTCTCAAATAAACTGCTTGTATACCTTTTGACATATTTTGTGCATATTTTGAGAATAGTTTGATATAGCTTAGAAATTTTTTGGAAATATTCTGGGTATACTTTATTTTCTGAGACGAATTTATATAGAAGAAATTTTTGGAAATATCTTGAGGATATTTTT
The DNA here is from genome assembly GCA_949630135.1 of Balakata baccata. Taxonomy (NCBI): domain Eukaryota; kingdom Viridiplantae; phylum Streptophyta; class Magnoliopsida; order Malpighiales; family Euphorbiaceae; genus Balakata; species Balakata baccata. The sequence continues at coordinate 14,222 of CATIWF010126989.1, forward strand.
GAAAAATTTCATGAAAATATTTTTAGTGTATTGAAGGATTTTAAAAGGAAATTGTAATTTTCTCCAAAATCTCAAATGGACAAAGCAAACCATATTGTTTCCTCATAATAACCTCTGCGATAAAGTAAGTAAGCACACCGAAAAACTAAACAAATGAGGTAAAAAAACAAAACTTCCATTACAAGGCAAATTCAATGTACCTTTTACCTTCCCAAATAGCGTATCCTTATAAGAAGCAAACTTAGACTTACCATCTTGCAGATAGTCCTAAGCATACAAAAAATACGAATCACTTCTAGTATTTTGGATTTGATCATCGAAGGGAAATCACCAGGAGGCAACAGGCTTGGTTTTTCCTTCTCGGTTGGTGATGATTCTGCCGCTGGCGCCATTTGGAAGGATTGGTGTTCGATCTGTATTTAGCAATGCTTTGACTTTTTTTTCTTTTTTCCAGATTGCAAATCAAAAGTATGGAGTTTAAAAAGAAAGTGTTAGATTCTCTTATTCAAATTCGAAAGGTAGGGTAAAAAATGATATAATTTTTGGTATAAATCGAAAAATAAAAAATAAAAAGTTCGTTACTCTACGAAATTTTCTCTAGAATAATTTGCCATCTAAGTGCAAGTGTGTGGGCCATTCACCGGACTGAACCTGATTGAAGGAATTTAGCCTTGTCCTTCGAATCCGAATCCGACCCGTTTATAGTCGTCGATCTAATCTTACTCTTTCTTGCTTTGTGGAGTGAAGAGCGTTTTGGGAAATTCCAAAATAAGAAAAATTGGAGGAAGAGGAGAATAATAGAGCAGATATGGTGAGAATGGCAACGTATTTCGCGATGACTTTGGGTGCCTTCGTGTTTTGGCAATCAATGGATAGAGTCCATGTCTGGATTGCCCTTCATCAGGATGAGAAGGTGACTTTTTCTTTCTTTTTTTTTCCTTATAGATGTTGTCTGTTGTCATTTTGCGATGACATTTCACTTCAGACTGAACTTGATCTCCCTATGTTCATCTAATCAAATGGGTCTTCACCAATTTTTCAATACATGATCAAAATCTGGTATAGTACTAAAATGACTGTAAGAAGCTGTTTGTTCTCGAAATTTGTGTGTTTTTCTTGTGAATGACTTGCTTATTTATGATGTAATCGAAGTTTGAAGAGAGTTTATTATTTCTTTAAGATAATATCCTCTGAAATTTGATTCATTGATCTTGTGTTATGTGAAAAAGTAAGGGCTGCTATTGCCCACTGTATCAGGACTTTGATTTCCTACTGTAGCCATCTTAATCTCGACCTTGTTCTAATGGCAAATTTACATTTTGTATTGAATTTCAAGATGATTGCCATAATAACCTCTATTATATTACGAGATAATGATTTATGTAATTATTCTTGGCATTGTCATTGCTCCATTCTTGCTGATTTTTGGTATCACTATATGATTATTTCGTTGTTAACCAGCAAGCTACCTTTGACAATGTTGAGCCTGCATAAAAACTGCACTCACTAAATATTTTCTGTGTCAAATTTTTGGAAAGAATGGTACTTTATTTATTGACGTTTCCAACCTTAATTAAATTCAATATATAGAATTCCTATTCTAGATCAGTGGCTTTATCCTCGAATGAGCATGCACAAATACTTGTATGCAATTTTGTTTGGTCTATTGATTCTAGATTCTGAGATACCACCCTCCCCCTTTTATCTTTCTATATTTCAAATGAATTTTTGGAGGCAGTGGAGGAAGGTTATGAAAGGATAGTATCACCTTGGCAATAGTTATAAGGATGAAGGGTACGATGTGATCATCAATGAGTAGTGTAAATGTTCTGTAGCAATTGGCATCAGCAAATAGTAAAACAAAGTTCTTTCCTCATATGGTATACTAGTTTCAAAATCTTACGGAAAAGATTTGTCAGTGCCTTTCTAGGTGCTAAACACTCGTGTGGGAAGGTTGTCTTGCTGATGCCAGGAATAGACAATATGTTATGGGCGCTTTATTTACACGTGTGCGTGCACACACTATACACATATATATAAAATCAATATATTTGTCTCCATCAGGGTTAGTTTTATGAAATTGGAAAACGAAAATAATTGTTCCACGCCCATGCTCTTTGAATTTAATGACTTTCATTGTTCTTCTGTTCATACTCTTGAGAATTTGGTTTGTATTTGAACAATAGTATGTTTGTGTACGTTGCCTTGTTTATGAATACTCCTTTGGTTATTGTTTTAGAAGGAAAGACTTGAAAAGGAGATGGAGATCAAGAGGGTCAGGGAAGAGCTATTGCAGGTAGCTAAACAGAAGGATACTCTTGCATGAGCTATTTATTTGGTCAAATTTCCATTTCCATTATTTCCCTTGAGCACTGATTGCTCTCTGAACTATTGATTCATTTGCTTTCGATGTGTTTGCTATCTTTATTTTATGATAAAAATTTAACGCATGCTATCCTGCTTAATGTGATTGTATGCATGATACTAAGAACTTCAAAACTTTGTCATGTTTAATGATGATAGAGATGATTCTTTCCATATGTTCTATGCTGGGATTGAGGCATCAAAGTGGATATTGTTCTTAGGTTGTCTACTAATCAATGGTGAGTTATGGGTCCTTAGGAGGCATGAGATTTGAGGTCCGTGAAATGTTAGAACGCCATATATTTAATATGGATGCCTTTTATTTGTGAATAGAAGGAAAACGGGGGGAAAAACGGAACAAGATAAATGGTGCATTTAATGATTTTCTTGACACTAGTTAATGTGAATATAATCTACATATATTTAAATTATTTTAAAGATAACGTGATAGACTGAATATATATTTCTAGATAATACAAGAAGACAAAAGCTTTCAACCGATGCCTTAAAAAGTACTCGTGGGGATTGGGCAACGCCAAATGCCAAATAGGGAGGCAGAGGGCCCAATGGGATCAGTACTGAAGTGAGGGATTTGGGAAAGATCTTAATTTAATGCGAATGCTCACAGCCGCCATCGTATAGCTAACAACAAAGGGTTTAATATATCATTTTGCTATGAAGTAGATGTCTATCAGGTTTTGGGATTTAGTTGAAACATATAATATGAGCCTGAGCCATCAGCATCTTTTAGCTAACCCTGGAAGTGACGAGTTTCCAAGCCACTACGCTACATCATTCCTACAAGCAATGCCTAAAAATACAATCTCCCCTATTTAATTCTCTACCTCGAATAATTAGGACCCATCCTCTTTCAATCTGTAATAATATTCATTCTCAGGTTAACCACCTTGCTTACTACTACTTGCCCCTTCAATGAAAAGGAAATAAACAGTAGAAAGATAAAATTTGAATTCAAAACCTTATAGTCTCATCATCAATATCATATCAGCATTATTAAATAAAAATTTAACAGAGAAAAAAAGAAATACAAAACAACATATAATTACTAAATCAGCATTAAGTTTACTTTGATGCTGTGAGAACAGAATTTCTTACACACACTCAAACTCACTCATAAACCTTTAAAAAGGTAAATATTAATTTTTTTTGAGTAATGGGATTTCAGTTAAATGTTAGACAAAGGCCGTTGTATAGTACTTTATTTCCCACTTGCAAAAACATCGTGGCTCAAAGATATATCCATTCTCCTCAATCATCATTTTTAATTTTCTTCTCCAATGACGTGATGCCCTGTTTTTCTTGCGATTTCCTCTTTTTTTTCCAGCTCAATGAACTGCTTCTATCCTTTCCTTCTTTTTATTTCTGCTACTCAATTTAACCAAACTTCACTTGCATAAGGATATTGCTTGCATACACAAAATCTATATCTGCACAGCATCTTCTCCATTAATACTTTCTATAACCCATTCTTCTGTCTTCTTGCATTATTTATTGCAGATAGTTGATGCCCATAAGGAACCTGTAACTTCTTCATTTATTACTCTTTGTTTGTTCTAAATTCATGACTTCACTTTTTTTCCCTATATAAAGCATTTCATTGGGTTTTTAGTACTCCCATCAAGAGTTGAGTGTTTTAAGCTAATGGAGATGAGTAAGTTACTAGTTGCTCTTTCATTGGCTTTGGTTCTTGGGATCGCAGAGAGTTTTGATTTCCATGAAAAGGACTTGGAGTCTGAAGAAAGTTTGTGGGATTTGTACGAGAGGTGGAGAAGCCACCACACTGTGTCAAGGAATCTTGATGAGAAACATAAGCGTTTCAATGTGTTCAAACACAATGTCATGCATATTCATAACACCAATAAGCTGGATAAGCCTTACAAGCTGAAGTTGAACAAGTTTGCAGACATGACTAACCATGAATTTAGGAGCACTTATGCTGGCTCCAAGGTTAAACATCAGCGCATGTTTCGCGGAGCACCACGAGGAAATGGTAGCTTCATGTATGAGAAGGTGGACCGCGTCCCTGCTTCTGTCGATTGGAGAAAGAAAGGAGCTGTCACCCCTGTTAAGGACCAAGGCCAATGTGGTAAGCCTTCTTTCATGCAAACGCTGATTTAGAAAAAAAAAATGCTTTCTTTACTTTTTCTTTTTGTTTTTGACAAGTGAACAAGTGAAGAATGAGAATCTTCATCAGGATATAAAGAGGGAATCTTTGAACAGTTAATTGCTTGCAGTTTAACTGTTTCTTTTTGGATGTGGGTATAGGTAGTTGCTGGGCATTTTCAACCGTGGTAGCAGTCGAGGGTATTAATCAAATTAAGACAAATAAGCTAGTGTCATTGTCTGAGCAAGAGTTGGTGGACTGCGACACAGAACAGAACCAAGGATGTAATGGAGGGCTGATGGAATATGCGTTCGAGTTCATCAAGCAAAGGGGAGGCATAACAACTGAAGCTAATTACCCTTATGAAGCTGAGGATGGATCTTGTGATATTTCAAAGGTTTGTACTTTACAGTATACCCATTTTAATTTTCATTACTTAAGAAACAAATTGATTGACTTGAACCGTAATTTGAACTTTTGCAGGAGAATGCACCAGCAGTATCCATTGATGGACATGAGAACGTGCCCGAAAATGATGAGAATGCATTACTAAAAGCAGTTGCAAACCAGCCTGCATCTGTGGCCATAGATGCTGGAGGTTCAGATTTCCAGTTCTACTCTGAGGTAAACACATTGATTCATCTTATGATACAAATTAAACAATCAACAACAATTGACAAAGGGGAGAATCAGAGTATAATTTGGTTGAGTATGAAAATGGATGCAGGGGGTATTTACAGGAAGCTGTGGAACAGAGCTGGATCATGGAGTGGCAATTGTTGGTTATGGTACAACTCTTGATGGAACCAAGTACTGGATTGTGAAGAATTCATGGGGACCTGAATGGGGGGAGAAAGGCTACATAAGGATGCAGCGAGACATCTCTGAGAAAGAAGGCCTCTGCGGCATAGCAATGGAGGCTTCATATCCCATCAAGAAATCATCAACTAATCCTTCATCACTCAAAACTCCTCTCAAGGATGAACTCTAAACTGCTACCCACCAATCCATGGTGTCAGCATTGAATAATATACAAATACATTCATCAGTCTCACAGATTGAAACATGATGGTATCTGTTGAATAATTGTTTTCTAATAAATTTTTCAAGATTGTTCCCTAATAACGCATATAATTGCAGTTTATTAATATTGCATAAAGCTTTAAATTCACGAAGAAACTGAAGATTAGAACATGAACCGTGATTTGGGTTATAATTACAATAATTAATTAACCATAGCAACGGATGGGATCAGTGCAACCTTTCTCAGCAGACTGCCTTAATCCTTTACGTCCACCCTTTTCAAGATACTGCTGATGATAATCCTCTGCTCTGTAAAATCTCTTAGCAGGAAGAATTTCAGTCACAATTGTCTCATCTTCCAATTCCACTTGCCTAGCTTCCTTTGATTCGTGGGCTAAACGAGCTTGGGTCTCATTGTAATAGTATATTCCTGATCGATACTGCGTACCCACATCACCGCCCTGACAAATTGAATACCCAAATCAAACAAATTTCTAACGTTTAATTCGAAATTCGAACAATTAAGAGACACCACCGTACCTGGCGGTTGAGAGTGGTGGGATCGTGTCGAGACCAGAAAAGAGAGAGGAGGTTGGTATACGGACAAACTTCCGGGTCAAATTGGACCCGAACGACCTCTACATGATTAGTGGTGCCGGTGCAAACCAGTTTGTAATTAGGATCGTGGACGTGACCCTGCGAATATCCGACCTCCGTCTTCACCACCCCAACCACTCGCTGAAACGCCAGCTCCACTCCCCAGAAACAGCCTGCTCCGAACTGAGCGAACTCGTGACAGGAATTATCGGGTTCGTCCAGATCTGGATCCAGCGCAGGACTGGTTCTACTTCCGGTGCTAGCCATTTTCGTCGATTGAGTCTTGGAGATCCCCAAATGAAATTTTTGGCCCTTTCAACTATTAGAGAGGTTGTGGGGACCATAGTTATCTTTAACATTTGCAACAAGTTGTGGATCCAAAGAGTGAACCTGGCCTTGATGATGGACCTTGTTCTTTTTTCATTTTTTTTTTTTGAAAATTGACACAAATCATTCTTTATATATATATATATATATATATATATATATATATAAAATATCATTTTTACATTACAATTAAAAAACTATCAGAGATTTAAATAATTCAGAATTTCAATTTTATTCTTAACATATTTTAAATTATGTAATAATATTTCCACATAATTAGAAATTTATTTTTAAAAAATTTAAATTTCCACATTAATTGTATTATTTTCAATTAATACTAAAATTTTTAAATGTATAAATCACTCACATATTTTAGAAATATAAGTATACAAAAAAAGTCTACATAAAAAAAACACAGCTATCCATTTTTATTTTTTTATTACATGAATTCTATATATATATATACATATATGTGAGAATTTTATATGTAAGATATATATGCAAAATATATGTAACAAGTATGTAGAAATGTATATGTGGATTTTATATATAACAAGTATATAAATTTTATATATAGCATCTATGTGAAAATTTTAATTTAAACTTAATAATTAATTTAAAATATATATATAAATAAAATGTGAAATAAAATGCATATATAAAATATATGCAACAAGTGTGTAGAACTATATATGTGGATTTTATATGTAATAAATATATGTATTTTATCTTAATTTAAACTTAACAAAAAATAAAAATATTAATTTAAAGTATTTTTTTTTAAAATTTCAATTCAATTTTCAATCCATAAAAAGTAATGGTAAAAGATAATCTAATTAGATAAAGTTTTAATTACAATAAAACTGTCATTTAAAGTAAAAAAACGCAAAATTATCATTTATTTTTTTACACATTCAATAATTTAAGGAATATAAATACATAAAATATATGTCAAGTATGTACTTATCATATATTTTTATATACATTTAATAATTACGAATAACACAAATATATGTAAAATATATATTACATATATAAATATTATATATTTGTCGTACTTTTTTTATGCATTTAATAATTACGAATATACAATTACCATATAATACAGATACATGTAAAGTATATATTTTATTATATATTTTTATATGCATTTAATAATTACGAATAATACAAATATATGTAAAATATATATTGCATATACAAATATCATATATTTGTCATACATTTTTTTTATGCATTTAATAATTACGAATATATGTAAAATATATACTATATATATAATTACCATATAACACAGATTTTTGGTTTTCTACATGCTTAATTAGTGAAAAATTCAGGAAAAATAATTAAAAATGTAAGATTGTATTTCAAATAGAAAAATTTAAAAAAGAGAATAGATAGTATAATCTAAATACTAAAAATAAGGCTCCAATACGGGTGAAAAGAAAAAAAAAAGTTTAAGATAGAAAAAAAGTCATTCAAAATATAAAGCGTAAAAAAGTTATTCCATTTAATAAATTAGTATAAAAGTCCAAAATAAAAATAGAGTATAGAAAAGTTTATTTTATACTAAAAAGACTAAATCGTGTACTTTCCATTTTTTTTTTTGGAAGATTATAGTTCGTAGATGTTAAAAATCAAATATATTTAAAAAAAAAAATAGAGGGTAGTTTTATAGGAAATCATGAAATTAATTTCTTCCACAATTTTACTACTAATATAAAATTACAATATATGCACTAAACTAAAATAAAAGTAGTGTGATGTGAAGACTTTTTAAAAAAAATAAAAAAAATTCTGGAACATAAAAAAAAAAAAAAATCACTTAACTACTAAATTTTCTCATATTCGTACTAAGAAGTTTATTAAATTCCAGAAAAAGTCAAAATTAATATGGAAAAAAATTGTTCAATTAAAATATAATTTGTTTGATATTTTTAATTGTAAGAATGGAAAAAAAATTTATATTTAAATCATTTTATTATCATTTATTAATATTAATCGAAATTTAATAACCAAAAAAATATGAAAAAAAATCTCATGTACTGGGACCTAAAATGGACATTTGAATGGGTACAACGGCAACGTTCTTGTCAGTGTCGATAGGACTAAGATATTTATCCAATTAGGCCACTTTCAACCGCAAGAATTTTTTTCACTCCCACCTCTTACTCTCTGTAACAGGAGAGAAAATATCAATTGCAAGTTGGTCCTTTTGATTCTAACGATGACACGCCAACCCATGCCCGTTCCCTTGTGTGTGTGTTGAATTAAAATTCCTTTGAACTAATGATCCTCCAATAGAAATGTGGTATGCAAGATTTTTTATTTATTTATTTAATAAGAGTCTAGAACTTAATTTTTTTTTTCTTTTCTTTTTTATAGGGGGAGAGTCTTGAAGTCAAGATCTTTTGAATCTCTTATACAACTGGGACAGATATTCTGAGCTTATTAAGAACATACATAGTCTAAGTTTACAAGTCTAATCAATCAGAAGAATCGCCGATGGCATATGTAACAAATAATCTTGGTTATAATGTTGTAGCGTAAAATCAATCAATTAGAAGTCAGATATTTCTTATAAAATATACAAATTGAAATTTATTGGGTTATTGATATGTATGATATTTGCTGCCACTAACAAACAAAAAATGGCATGTGGCTGGTTATTCTTGATTAAAGCTTGGGGAGATGCATTCACATCAAAGGGAATGGACAAAAACATCAAGAAAATTGAACATGCTTTCTAATCTGAAAACTACTTTCCTTTGGAATTTAACTGCTAAACTATGCTTTTCTGAGTTGTGGCGACTGATGGGATCAAGAAGATAGTATTTGAACAAATGCAGAACAAACTACAAGAAGACCCAGTTTAATTACTTGCAATATTTATGGAGAACAATTAGGATTACAAGCAATCACTCACTCACCTACACCTGCTTCCTTCATTTACAGATCACTTCACTCATTTTCCATTATCTAATTGACTAATTCTCTAGTCCTTGACTCACTCTTAATACTAAGCAAACTAGCCGAAAAGCTTGACACCAATTTTTTTCTTTTTCATATGCACACAAACAAATATTACAATGAATCTTGCTACACTGTATATATTTGGTGGATTATAATCTGAAAGTTCTAATCCCATGATCCTGTATTGTCTTCCTCAGTGGCTCTTCTCTTTTCCTCTTGGGCAGGGAGAGAGAAGACATAACTCTGGCAGACATCACCTTCCTCACCAATAGCCTCCACAGTGCATCATTGCTCTTCTTCTCTAGCTGCATTTTCAATTTGAATTGCCTGTGACAAAGAAACAAAAATTAGATATTACATTGCGAAAACTGCGAGAAAATATCTTTTGTGATGCTGAATGATATTTCCAAATGCATTCATACTTCATTGTTATGGAAGTGGACACATCAAGGATTAGTCAAAAACCAGAGTGGCCTAATCTAAAAGAATTTAATTGGTATATAAGATTAACCTGTTTCTCCTTAAATTCATTGTAGTCCAGTTGGGGTATCCCCATGTGATAACAGGAAGTTGCTAGGTCACAAAGAGAGAAATTACAAAGAGGACTATCAAACTAAACGAATCAAAGAAAAAAAGTCTATTAGAAATGGACAATATTTGTTGTCATTATTTGGTAGAACCTTGTAGGTTGGCTTCATAAGCTTGGTGACTTATCCCCATCATCTCATTTATAAATTGATAAATTGGAACTGTTTTTTTTATTGATTTCAAGGGAATGATTGTTGAAGATTTTTGCAGTGTCTAAAACAAGAACGAAACAATCCCACTGGGATATAACCAATAACTTGGACAGATGCAGATTGAACCACAGTGACAAGCCAACCAAGACTTTTAAAACTTCAAGACACCCGAGAAGAACAAATTGCCAAATCAAACCAATCTATAAGTCGACCCTACACCCTACACACCTACCAATAGAACTAGAAGAGAAGGTTTACTGTACGGGAATACAGTCTAATGCCAATTGATGCTTATGTATCACATGGGAATACTTTCAAAATCATACAAAGAAAAGAAAATTCAAAATATTCGTCTCCCAATCAAACCAGAGATGGTAACAGAGGTAGGTAAACAAATTGACAGATCGACTTATCGCTTTAGTAAAGGACCACTAGAGCTTACAGTGAAAGATTGGTTTGCCTAATAACAGCATATTCAATTCAAGGAATAAAGGGATTGAGTTAATTATACCGGGATATTTCTCAATAATTTTTTTCAAAATTCCAAATTTATAATACTTTTAAAATTATTTATAAATTTATGATAATTTTATTAAAGTAAACTTGAAGGGCTTGGAGTCAAGTGGCAAGCACATGCGTGCACCACTTGGCACACCAATATCAAGTGCGCCATATGGCACACTAGTATCAGGTACACCACTTCGGGGCTTTTTTTTTTTATAAAAAAATTATATTATGTGCTATTAAATTTTGACATATTCTAATTATTTTTTTTCATAGATGCATCCAACAGTTTTAGGGTTTACTACGGTTTATTATATTTTTATTTTTTTAATTGAATTTATTCATTAAATTTTGATTAATTATTTTTTTAGAAAAATAAAAATACATAATTTATTAATTAATTAAGATAAATTAAATTTACTGATTAATAAATCAATTAAATTTATATTAAAGAATTTAAGATTTAATTATATATTAAATAAAATTTGGGAAATAAAAATTTATAAATTTTTTTAATAATTAAAAATATATAACAAATTCTGATGAAGGGAAGGCTAGGTGACATATGTGTGAATGTGCCAATCCAACTGACGCATGCTTGCTTGGTACCCCAATTCAATTGGCCTACACCCTTCTTTTGTATGCTTCACCCAAAAACCAACATAAATCTGAAATTTTAAAAAAAATACCGACAGATAAACACAAACTAAGAAATATCTCTAATTATACCTGCATAGGGGAACTCTGCATGAATCAAGCTGCTCACACATAGAAGAGTGAAGTCTTAGTAGCTGCCACATCCGCTTACAACGGGAACATCCTCCATTGACGCGATTCTTGCACTTGGCAAAGTGTTTGATCAGAAGCTGGAGGCCTTGACATGTGGAGAACTTGCTGCATGGTCCCCTTTTCTTGGTTGGCTGCGCATCAAACGGCCCAACACTCGTGCATCCTTCAGTGCATATGTGCTCCAAGCATTCCATCGCTACACTTAGCTCCATGTATATGCTCTGCTCCTCTCTGTGCCTCCTCGTTCTCATTTTCCTCTGTTAATTATTTCCCAATTGTACGTAATTTACCAACAAACTAAACTACGTACTTTAAGTACCAATCTTACAAATTCAAGATCATTTTTTTATTATTAAAAAAACAGATAAAGAGAATTAATGGAACTCACCATCTCAGCTTCATCGATGAATTGGAGAATCTCGAGCTCGAGCCAAGGGTCATGATTTTGCATGAATTTCCAGCCTTCAGTCTTCTCTACAGCCTTGATATGGGCAGAGATCCGCCTCATGCACTTAAGATAAAGGTCCGGTGCATCGCAGAGTCTTGCCAATTGAAGAACATCCACCACATTCTCAATCGTCAACCGTCGACCGACATCCTTTGCGCACCTCTGTTTCAGCTGCGGCACCAGATAAACGTGGGACAACGCCAATAGATGGATCCCAAACTTCTCCAAATCCTCCCCATCGCATCTGTGCCATGGACATTTGTCACTTACTCATTTTGTTTTAATTATTTAATTAGAATGTTCAAAATTAACACCTTCAAATATAAATTAAAAAATTATAATCCAAACGTAAACCTTTACATCCTTAATTTATTCCTTCTTCCTTATCTTTTATCTTCATTATATAAATCTAATTAAGATGACTAAAGCATCCAAGAACTGATGAACCGTCAGATTTAGTTTAGCCGATATAATGGAAGAACGAGAACGACATGTCAATGATGTTATCAAATTCGCAAGATAGTTAACCTTGCGGAGTAGATGAATCGAACAAAGACGAAAACGGCGTCGCTGGGAACGCCGAGGATGGGAATGACTCTCTCGGAGCTGCGGTGTTTGCGTGGCCTATCAATGATATTCTCCAGCACCGCTGATACTGAAGCCTTTAATTATCGAATTTCGAACACGAAAAGAAATGGAAAAGAAGTTAGATTTAAATTGCAATATAAAGAGAAAGAAAGAGAAAATGAAAAAAAAAAAAAAAAAAGAATCGGCATCTGAGAAATGAAGTACCAGGATGCTACTGTGAGCCGGAATGCGTCGACCGTCAGAGGTGAGAACATGAACGTCAGCTTTAGGTAATTCGCGAGAGGTTTGAATAACCGTTGGATGATCCCCGTAGACGGTGGCGGCAAATGTTGTTGTTGCCTTATGAGCTTCTTCCATAGGAGATTGAGACGAATACATATAAATTCTTTTTGCGCTATATCACAAAGTCGCGATGAGAATGAAATGAAGTAGGATGTCCGCCTGAGCTTTTATAGCCAGCGCATTGAGAATGCGTCGCCCACGCGTATTTACAATTTAAAAGAAGAAAATGGAAAGAACAAAAGACAGGAAGGATACACTCGCTTTTTGGCGGTGCGTTGATAAATGCTACTGTACATGTATTCCTAATTTCATGTCAAAATGGTAGCTCAGCATTTTTTTTTTTTAGGGAGACTCAATACCGCTGGTACACCAAGTCCTGGCCAGTATTCATATTAATGACATGTCTTACCAAATTTGACCTTCTCATAACTAAATAATTGGCCATAATCTCTTCCCAGCAAAGTTCAAATTCTACCAAAATTAAATAATTGGCCATAATCTCTTCCCAGCAAAGTTCAAATTCTACCAAAATTGCGTGTCCCATTTTATTTGCAAACATCCATATTTGCGCGTGGGCGATTTAGCAGTAACTACTGACCAGTAATTATACATTCACCAGAAATTCAATTTTATATCTTCATAAAATAATTAAATATATATTATTATATAATTAAATAGATTTATAAATAAAATAATATATATTAGTTATTTTTTTATTTTTAAAAATATATTATAAAATTTTTCATATTTACTTTTAAATAGAATATTTCATTAGTGAAGTTGAATATTATGTTAGTCAATTAAAAAATACAAAAAATAATTTTATTTAATTTTTTTTGATAAATTTGATATTTTATTAATTTAAAAAATAAAAATTTTGATATTTTAATATAAATTTGATGATATTAAATTTTTCTGATTTTTTTATATTTTTTAAGATAAAAAAAATATAAATTTGACTTTCATTATATATAATAGAAAAAATTAACTGAAAAATTTTATAATATATTATATCAAATTTGAAAAATTTTATAATATATTTTTAAAATTGAAATCTAACCTAAAATAATTCAATTAATTTATCTAATGATTTTTTTATATTCACATTCGTGTGAATGAGAATCAAAAAAAAAAATTTATCTTCGTCGGCGTTAATGCAAAGACGATATTTTTCAAAACGTCATTAAAAGAAAAACGCCAAACATAAAAAAAAAAAAAAAAAAAAAAAAAGGCACATAATATCATCTCATAATCTGACCTGGGACGGATAAAACCAGCTTCCTAAGATGTTAAGGCCAGAATTGTAATAAACGGCTCTTGGATAGCAGGAAGAGTCCTAACCCAGTCTGACAGGTAACTCGTTCTTATCCATGCCAGCTAATATTTTCGCCACTTATATTCCCTTCAACTGACACGTGGTCTCAAACTTCTACGTGTCATTTCCATAACTGGTCATCTCATCCAGCTGTAACTCTAGTTTGTCCACTTCTGCCAGAAGCTTATGCTATTGGTTTTTAGTCCTTTCACATTCCTGGCCCCACTTAAAAACATTGTTATCGTTTTTTTTATGTTCACTTTTTTTATTAAAATTAAATAAACAATACATTTAGTGGTGTTAGTCCCACGAAAAAAAGTCTTTTCAGTTGAGTTTTTTGTATTAAAAAAATAAATAAATATATATATATTAATTATTTTTGAAATTTTCTGCTGTTGCAAGTTTGATATCAAAAAAAAAAAAAAAAAATTAAACAAAAAGGAAGTTAGTAGTGGATTAAGAGGGTCTGTGGTGGTTCTTTCTGTTGAAAACCGACTCCGTTGAGGTTCGCAGCGGTGCGCGCTCTACACGATTGAGAATCACAGAACCTTTATGTAAATTGTTAATTAGTTTTCGTATTTTTTTCATTGATAAAAAGGTATACTGTTCTTCATGGGATTATATAAACAAATTAAAAGGGCAATATAATTATGATTTGGCTGGTGGGATTTATTAGTAATTTATTATAACCACTTGATCATGAAGATTTGAATACATTTAAGTCAAGTTGGTGAACATGTATAGGCATCCTGCCTACTCAGTTTTACCTAAATGATTTGGATAAAACATGACGCCCACGTGGAATTTTATATATATTCCTGGCACCTTTCATGACCAAATGGCTTCTTTTTTTTTTTTTTTTTAATTTTTTGTGCTGAAGACCAAGTGGTCATTTTGAACCAATAAACAATGTTAAATTTGAAGATAAGTTCTAATTTGCTGATTAGGTACACAATAAAGTGCCTAATCAAGTTTGACTGTGTGTAGCAAATTTCTTTAATAGGCTATTCATTTTTGGTCAAGCCGCCAATGGGCTCTAACCTCTAAGGGGGAAGAACACGAGAGCCAGCCCAAGCAATTCTGCTAGAAAACTTCCTTTACTAAGGCCTTTTTTATTTTCACAAGCCCATATGTTGTTCGTCACGTTGAGATAAAAACTCTTTGTGACTAATGACTCCAGTTTGTTTATCCCCCGGGATCCTATCATAATTTAGAGATTTGAAAATGCCATTCCTCTGCTGAAATTTCAAAGGTTGATGGAATTTAATATCAAAAACTGAAGTATCGCAAACATTGTGCCCTTGACATGAAGCAAAGTGAATTCAAAGGTGGATGATTGCAGCAATTGTTATATATTGGATTCCGGTTCATATAACATTATGGAACAAACTTATCACATATATAAGTTTATTTTATTTATAAAATTGTCACCATATTTTTATTATTTCTCTCCCACGTGTTTAGTACATAATATTCTGTGGACCAGAGTCTGCAATATAATTTGTGTGATTAGAGGGCCATGGAAAGATGCTATAGGATTCCCAAAACATTGGGGAAAATTCATGTAGCTTCGGATTCCCCTAATGTTGAGGTTAAGTTGAAGCAATATATTCAGAGTTGAGTGGAGACTTTAGTTTGTACAAGTAGAGTAGAATTCAAACATTCATAATCGTAATCACAGCTAGCTAGACTGAAGCCTCTTTAAAGAATCAGAAAGCTACTCGCTGGTACTTTTAACTACATTTTAATTCAATGACGATGACAGCAAGATATGCTTTCAGTTCAAAATCAGATAGCCCTTAAATTAAGAAAGACCTCGGTAAGATCGCCAATTGGCTTAAGAGTTGTTTAGAATTGCTATATTGACAGTGCGAAAAATATATTTTGAATTATTTTTTATTTAATTAACTAATTTTTTTAAATTTATTTAAAAAAAAAATATCTATTTATCTTTGTTTTTATTAAAAATAGTTTTAAAAATAGAAATTTGGTTAGGTTAAAGATTGCAGCCTTTCGTATGGCGATCTAAACATATCAAGTTGACCCAAGTGTGTCCTGTGTGAAACATGCTGTTATTCATGTCTCAGTCTCAAGCCTTTAATGGTTTTATTGGCTTTGAGATGTTGTGGGGTACGTGCACAAACTGACCAAGAAAGTTCCACTCGTGTGTGGGATCATGGAAAAATTGGTAATACTGCCCTTGCATGCCCACTTGAATAGCACGGAGTACTAGTTGAGTGTCCTTAAGCAACCACCCCCAGAGTGTTAGTACACCCTAATGAAAGGCCCATCTGATCTTCTCCTCTTTAAAATGTTGGTTGTATGTTTAGACTTGATAGTTCGAGACTTCTTTCACATGGGCATGTCCTCACATGGCATTAAATAACACTCAAATCTATTTTAAAATTCAAGAAATTTTTAGGTAAATTAGTTGTACAAATTCAATCACATAATAACATGCATTTAATTGTTTTATTTTTATCGGTGGATGTAAAGAAAAAAATAAAATAATTAAATACATATCATTGTATGATTGAACTGGTCTAATAAATCTGATCTATCTAAAAATTTCTTTTAAAATTCATGCTTGTTATAAATATAAATTTAACATCACGGAATTAAAATTTCATTTTGCAAACATTTCATTTTAAAGAATCTTTTTTGTTTTTTAATTTAATCACATATCTGCATTAATTAATTAGAATTTAGAGATAACAGTAGTATTTTTAAAGATGATATATGATAACTAAAATGGTTGTATATTGAAGATTATGAACTAAATAAAATTAGTTCAGGGTATGTGCTTTAGTGGCTTCAGAGCTTAATCCCTCTCAACTGGTTTCGATTCGAAACCAATAGAAAAAAAAATTAAAGAAAAAAAACATGAATTTTGGATTGAAAAAATTAAAGAGACTGTGCTTCATCTTCTTAACCCAAAGCGTTGGCCTCAAAGCGTCTAAGGCCCACCTGGATTGCGACCGATGCATCGATCTGGGGTAGATGACCCAAGATATGCTGCAAATAAATGCATGTAGGGAGCTGAATATACTCGGCCACAAGAGGGAAGAGACAACACTTTGCTATTATATCCCGCTTGGAATTTGCTTGTGCGGTGTCAGTCTGCCAGAATTTGTGTAATCTTTCGGTGTGATAGCCCTAACGGATTCTGTTGAAAATTGAGAGTTGTAACTTTGTCAAAGATATAGTTGAATCCAGGTTTTCTATATCTATCATCTGACTTCAGACCAACCCATGAAAATAAGTTTTTTTTTATAATTAATACTGCCTTCAATCATGTGCTTATAATCAGAAGTAGTTTCTTGCTTACAATTTCTTGTGTTTTTTAAACTTCACATTTCATTGGTTAAAGAGCAAAATTACTTACAAAACGGCAAAAAATGAGCTGAAGAATGTAAAAACTACCAAAAAGGAAAAAAAAAATTTTTTTTAAAAAGTGGGTTTTGCTCATTTGCTGTTTGAGATTGAAAATAAATTAGTTTGGTTAGAATTGGACTTTTTGTATCCTTGTTTCAGATTGTTTTCTAGGAATGCAACTAGCTAGCTGTTAAGCTTAATAATTCTGGTGGAGTTGCTTTCATCTGTCACTTACATTAATGGAAGGGTTGAACATTTTCTTGCAATTGGTTAACTTGTCATTATTCATTGAATTTATGGATTCCTGTTTAACGTGGGGGAGGAAGAGAAACAAAACAGAGATAAAGACAGACAGAGGAACCTTTGATACACCAAAAAAAAAAAAAAAGATAATTCATGTTACTATATATATCAACACTTCTGTACTTCCTTTTTCTGAAAACCCATCAAGATTCTAAAAAGAATCTCGAATGGTTCTAAGAGTAACAGGCGAGGTTGTAATAATCAAGTTGGGTAAAAAAGGGAAAAAAAAAACAAACAAACAAACAAAAAAGAAAGATATAAATGGTTAAAAAATTCCATGAAAAGGGAACTAAAAATCCTAGGAGTTGGACTTTTCTTCAGCTGTCTAACTAATCTTGGTTCAACATACTTGATTGAATCACTTATAATTAAGAAATAAAGTCATCAATCAACAACGAGCGCCTTTCTTGCAGTTAAGTGCGCCTGAACCAACAGTAATGGTGCCCACAAGTGAAGATGGTCTAGCACTCAAGCTTGATGCCTTAGCATAGCTTGAAGAGGCTCCTGCCCCTGATGCTGTGAAATATGCACCATTAGCCAGTAGGTCACCTTCTGACCTCCAATTCCAATTCTTCCATTCACTTTCTGGTGCATCCTCATGTTTTGTCACCTGCAGCCACCCATAATATTTATTGCTTTTAGATAATATGCCTTTTTGTGGGGGGAAGGGGAGTTAGTTAATTCGGTTAATAGAAACAAAAAATGGGTTGAGCCCCACTCACCTCCTTACTGAACCTAATGTCAGGTGCAACAAATCTATTGCCTTGGCTATTGATTGTAGGATTTGCACTGCCTCCGATGGCATACATTTCCCAATGGGTGTAGTCATTGTTGACCACATGGAAATAACCATGCCTGCATCTGTTAATGTGACACAAATAACACATTTAAACAATAATTATTATTATTTAAAAAAAAAAAAAAGAAGAAGCCAATTTGATGATTTACCTTGGCATCCTCTGGACAAGGCCTTCACCAAAGTGATTGAAGGCTATAGTGACTTGCATGTTCTTGTCTTGAGTGTAAGAATCACTATGACCCAATAGCATGACTTTATCGTGGTGGGTCATGTAATTGTTTGAAATTGTGATAGCTGTGGATCCATGAATTGCATCAATAAGACCATCATTACAATTTGATAAAGAGTTGTGATCCACCCATATATGGCTGCCACCAAAGATGGAAACTCCATCACCGTCGGATATAGTCCTCCACCCATAATGCCGTGGGGAGTCCCTCACATAAGCATTCCCACCTTGCTTACAGTCATGTATATGCAACCCATGAATAATAATATTAGTAACAAATTGTATAGTAATGCATGGACCACCGGCAATATGAACACTAGCACCTCTACCGTCAATGGTCTTAAACGAATTCATGATCAACTCTTCTTTCAACTGAATACTCATATCACGAGCAAATATGATCCACAATGGCTCATCTTGAATCACAGCATACCTTAAGGTCCCAGGCTTAGGATTAACAGGGTCATCGTCTCCAGAATCTGTAACCACATAAATCTTGCCATCTCTGCCACCAATCGCATTCTTACCAAACCCAATTGCACAATCCGCTAGGCGCTGGCGGTTCTTCTCCCAATTGGGGTCACAACGCCAGCAATCGTCGATGGGGTTACCTGTTCCGCAAGAAAGATAGCCCAAATTCCTCCTTGAAGTGGAAGCATTGATAGCCCTGCATGCATTAAAGGAAATGTAAACAACGCATTATAATAATTAATGCATATAGTGAATAAATGAGGGAGCAAGGTGTAATAATGGAGGCAGCTAAATACCTATGTACTTGTTGTACTACAAGTTCAGGTTCTTGAACAGGGGAGGAGGAAATGAGGGATGGGATGAGGAGAGAGAAGAGGAAGAGAGAAAGTGGATGAATTGCCATTGATGTGTTGGTAGAGTAAAGATTAAAAATGAACTAAAATTGAAGTGTGGGAGAAAGGAGGGAGAGTCAGGGGGTGTATATAAAGAGGAGCCAAGCCAGGAATGAAGGGGTTTGAGAGAACGAACAAAGGGAAAATAATTAAAGATAATCAGGTGGGACCGTCCCGTATGGGGAGCTTCGTGATTTCAGGATTTACGGGATGCCTTCAGGCTTTTACACATGGGTAGTTTCGGCCGTTGAGCAAGGCCTTGATGGAGGTAGATATACAATCAAAAAAGTCACCTTAACCTCTCAATTATCAAAGGAAAATTCTATTGTCTTTTTTTTTTTTGAGGAATTCTTTTTAATGATTTAGATAAACGTAGACTCAATATAAAATTAGAAGTAATAACTATCCGCGCATAGTTGATTGAAGTCATTTAATTTATTTTTCCTTAAGCAAGGTTTTGTATTCAAATTTTGTGTATAAATAAAATTTACATCGAAAAATATCTGCTTCTTAATAGATCAACTACCAACATTTAGTTCGAGTAAAATTAGTCAGGGTCTATAAACTTTTAGAAACGGTTGATAATGCACCAAAAAAGTAATAGTTAATTTAACACTTGATATTTTTAAATAAAGTTTCGAATTCGAATTTTTTGAATGTAAAAATCTACTTAGAAGATCTTTACATTTTAATGATTTTAACTCTATTTGAACCGATTTAGTCGGAATCAATGAACTTCTAAATAATAGTCATCTAAAACAAAATAAAATTAAAAGTAATATCATTTCTGCTACAATTTAACGGTTTCAACCTGTGAGTTAACCTTTAACTTTTATTTCAGCAATTGAACAAATAATTCAATAAGCTATATTTACCAACAAAGAAAAGGCTAAAAGTGATTGGTGGAGCTTTCTTTCTTTCTCAATTAATATATTTTTTTTTTCACATAAAATTTTAGGTAGATTTTATCTATTATATCATCCATATATTAATACAATATACATGTTGTATTCATATCAACTAATGAGAAAAAAATCAATTAAATATATATCAATAAATGATTAAATTAATCAATAACCGAAAATTTTTTCTATCTTTAGACAAATTATAATAATTCAAAAATGCCACCTCTTGTACATAGTATACTTAGCTAGTGCCTAGTTTGATTATTAGGTTATACCCCAAATTTATTGAGCAGGTAACTCTGTCATGAACCTAAAAACAAGAAATGAAATGCTAACACCGACATTGAGATTGGAATTTTAGATGTTGAAATCGCATATTTTCATTTGTTTCTATTATACTTATAATCATTAAATAGTATATGGTGGTGAAGAAAAAATTAAAACATTGGACCCACTTTTAAATTCTGTTAATTTTGTGAATTTAATAAGAGCTTAGGTCTTTATATAATAATAATAATAATAATAATAATAAATATTTAAGCAGGTAAATTATATAAAAAAATTATAAACTTTCACACTTTTTTATCAAAATAATTTAATTTTTTATTTTTAAATATACATATTTTTAATTTTATATCAAATATAGCACAAAAAAAATACTACTAATATGTATTAATATGTATATGTGGTATTTATTTTTTAAAATTAATATGACAATTTTTTTTGAAATAATGTGACATAAATTAAAAAATTATATAGATCTGCACAAAATAGATATCAAAAAGCTTTAAGTTTATGTAAATATAAATATATCTACTTAAAACTAATTATATGTAGGCTAGATCTATACATAATTAGATCAATACATATATACTTTCAGTATAGGAACTGTCTATATAACTGGATTAAAAAAATAAATTCAAAGTACCTTATCATTGTCAGACCAAACTAAATTCTTTCTGAGAATATATTTGATATAAAATTAAAGGCATGTATATTTAATAGTTAAAAAATTAGAAATAGAATTATTTTGACACTGAAAGTTTAGAATTTTTTATACAAATTGCCCTATTTTAAGTCCATTATTGGGTTATCATTTTTCTCTTTTTTTAATTAAAAATAAAATAAAATCTAGAGGAGATAGAATGCGTAAAATGTACCCAATCTGCTTAATAATGAGAAGACATTAACTATGGTGGAATTGGAAAATAGCAAAAGCAAATATATCGTATAATTGGTTGCCATTTTTCAGTAAAAGCTTATGGATTCATTGGGTCCCTGGCTTTTGCTTTAAAATAATTTTTTTTTTCGAAACTATATATATTCTTAGTTTATATGTTAAAAAGTTGAGACTAATTTTATTCGTGATAATTAGAATTCCAAAAAGTGATAAAGCACTCTATTAAAAATTTTAAAATAATTAAAACTTTTATTTAAAATCTCTGATTAAAATGAAAGAATTCTATAACAATTTATACGTGCTCTCTTGACGAAAAAAAATTATATTACTTAAGAAGAAAATGGGGAATGGATTTAAAGAATCAGCGAATGGATGATGAAGTTGCGTAATTGACAAAAGATCATTATCCATCAAGTTGACAGTATTTAACATTTCATGCGCCCCACTATCGATTTATTAAGATCTTTATCCTTTGTGATTTTAATCCAACAAAAATGCTCTTTTCTTTTTATTCATGTGGAGGCTCAATAGCCACAGATTACGTAATAAAGAGTAATTATTTTTTTATACATACTTTAAAATATTTAATTTTTACAAATATTAATAGATAATGACCGAAAAATTTGAATTTCAAAAAATAATGACAAAAAATTTTAAATTTAAAATCTCTAACAATTTTCATAAAAGAAAATATCAATCAAACTGGTTCTTTTATCACTTAAATTAATTGCTTTATATATTATTGGTATTTTTGAATTCATATTATATCCAATCCTTAACTGAAAATTTTAATGACAATGTTCTATATATAGAAATTAATGAACTCACATAAAAATTATATGTGACCAAAGGCAATCTATGTCAGAAAAAAAAATGAATTTTGTATTTAAGGATTCTAACTCAATTGAGTTTGTTAGGAAGAAATTTTAAATTTAAATTTCACTAGGTAAATACTTCTGAAGTAAAAAATTGTTTTAAATATGATTAAACTCTAAACATAGCTTAAAAAAGAAATTGAATTTTGATACATGAATTTGTTGAGCACCACGCAATTCAAGGCTAATATGGAGTATCAGAAATCTTGCCGGACATTAGCACATGCATTTCGCCTCTAAATCAAAACCTCAATTCCCTTTAATTTGCAGCAGATTTTCATCCGAAACATAAACATAAAATTTTATGGCCGCAAACTCCGGCGAAATTTCACATTACATATATATGGTCCCATCGCGCTGACATGGCAAAACAGCGACCTCTTCTGTGACCACGACAGTAGGACGACATAATTTGCTGACTTGGGGGGGCTTTCTTCTCTAGCTGAAAGCGACGTCGTCACATGGGGGATTTTTGATTCCCCCTTCTTGTGTGATTCTCTTGTCCCCCCCGGAAGAAATCTTGACCATTGGTTATGGATTCGGAGATCGAATTGGGCCGTTGATCTCTGATAGTGGAGATTGATCAACATCTCTTTTTTTTTTTTATTATGAAATTAATTAAGTTTTGGGACAAAAGCAACGTGAGGGTCTTTGTTAAGCGGTTACGGTAGGAATCAAAAAATAAAAAGGCCACCCATGTTAGTAGACGGTAGAGTGACTGAAAGCTACTTGGCAACTTCTCTCCTCCACTCAACACGTGGTACCCAAATACCATGCCACGTGTCACTTTAATCCTCGACCAATAGATTTTCTCATTTGCACATGCATAATCTCGTTATTTTTCACATCAAATCTCTTTTTTTGTTTGTTTTTTTTCTAATAATAGTATTTACACTTTGAAATCTGTTTAATTAAATTAATTTTCAGAAATTAGGATTGGTTCAAATTGTATACAAAACATAATTTAGCTGCAAATAAAACCATACATAATTAACATCACCATATCCACATGATAATTGATTAAACAAGTATAGGTAGAAGGTAGGTGTCAATAAAAATTATGTATTTTTATTTTTCCTTTTTATTTCCTAATTTCTACTTACGAAATTCGTGATCATATCAAGAAAATAGATGATAAAATAAGCAATAATCACACAAAAGCAAGGCCTCCATTCTTGTTTTGATACAAGACTATATCACCCAGATTATAATGACGTGAGAATTAATGGGGGATAAGAGGAAGTGTCACGTCCGCGATATACACTCTGATCGTATATGCGTATTACTGTCGTTTGTACCGCAGTACAGAGGCATACCGACTAGAGTCTAAATATGGATATATGAGCGTAAAAAATTTAATTTAATATGATGCTTAATATGAATATTGAGATGATTTGATAAAACGTTGCAATTTCGTGTCATACACGTAAATCAAGGCAACGGACTGGGCCGGGAATACAGGGTTTTTGCCCAGCGGTAAGAATTTGAGTTAAGCATACCATAATGGGGAGAATAATATTTTAAGGCCATAGGTGAAGTTATAAAGAGATATTTGGA
>CATIWF010127017.1:0-92305 GCA_949630135.1 Balakata baccata
TTATTTTATTTTCAAATTAAAAAAATATTTTTATTTTAATTAATGAGTTAATTATATATTTTTTAAATAAAAAAATATTTTTACCTTAAATAAATATCTAAATTTTATTTTTAAAAATTACTAATTATATTAAAATATAAAAATAAAAAAATAATTGTTTGGGGCAGGATATATATGCACAGTTTCTGCTCTGTTCTTGGTAAAAAAAAATTCAAGATCGGAATGAGATATAAAAATAACAAAAAAAATCCGTCCCGTTTAAGACGGGGCACTGCAGATGCCGTCCAATTGCCGTATGAGAGAGTTATTGCAGTGACCCAATCCACATTGACCCATGTGAGAGAGTTATAGCAGTTACCCAACCCACATTAGTAAAACTTCAAATATCGTTAAAAAGAAAACCCTACTTCCTTTGTAGGATTAGGAGTTAGGATGCACGCAAGCTAATTTTGAAAAACGATGATGAGACTGATATGATATATGACATGACAATCATAAGCTGACTAAACCAAAACCAATCAGATCATTGGTTTCTGGCTCGCTCAACTTATTTGTTGGACTGGCCCAAGCAGGCCCAGTTTGACTCCAATTTGTATGGATGGTTTTACACAAATTATCCCATAAATTTTTTTTTTCCAAAATTATTCGCACTTTTGATTTTTTACCCGTTTTTTTAATTTTCCCTTTTTTTGAATCATCATCTCCTGTATCTACTAACCCCTCTGTAGATAGAAGGCATATCTTGATTCTTCCCTTCTCAGTTTTGAATCATCATCTCCCGTCTCAGATACAGAAAAAATGGATTGGCTAACTCGATTTATGGCGGTGGTGGCATTCTTGGCTGTTGGCGTGATATTTTCTCGAGAAATGTTTGGATCAAAATCTGTCACTCAACTATCGACATACCTGAAACTAGCTCACGTCCTTAGCCTCTCTACGGCCTTTGGTGCCGTTCTTTGGGTCACTTTCATAGGCGGCATCATCATGGTCAAGTGAAGCCCATTTCCTTCTTATCAATGTCTAAAATCTATCCTTCTTGAGCTCATATTGTTTCCTCCTAGTCAAAGCTTTGGTTTCTCGACCAAGTTTAATGGTTATATCAGACTTAATTTCGTGACATTTTCCATGATTTGATGGTTTTATATAATAATAATAATAATAATAATAATAATAATAATAATAATAATAATAATAATAATAATAATAATAATAATAATAATAAACCCAAGAACCAGTGGTGTGATAATTTTAGGTTATGCCTGGTTACTGAAATTTTCCAGAATTGAAATGTGGAAATGGTAATTTTTACTCAAGCGAGAATAGAGAATTGGCAATGGGCTAAATCAAACCTTTTAAATTTCTATTTTTCTTCTGCAAAGGAAAATTCTATTTTAGAATTTTAATGTTTCTATTATCCCTTGTTTCGAAAATTTATAGATGTTTTGTTGTGATGTAAAAATCACATGTTTTTTAATTTTTTAATTCTTCTTCTTCTTTTTTGTTGAAAATCTGGATAATTCAACCAAAGTATACCGAATGTATTATTATTAAGGTATTCTCAATAAATTATCAAGATATTTTTTAGTAGGTTTGAAAAAAACATTTAAGTGGAGATAATATCCTAATATTTTAGGAGTTTTTGTTCATTTTTGAAAAGTTCCGATTTGTACGCGTATATATATGGAAGGAATTATGTATTGAAAAATACATGTTTTAAAATTTTGTTTATATAGAATGTATATTGTGGCTTCTTCACAACATGCATCGCATACCTGACAAACGTGTGTATCACAAGTGCTTAGCTAGCATCTCTTTCCTCTTATTGTCCACGTCACACTATTATGGATATGAGATAATCCAACATTGATAGTCAACTAAAATGAGTTAATTAAATCAATTTGATAGCTAAGAGAGTGAATTGAATAAATTTCACTTGCGTTATTAAAATTTACACACTGGGAAGTTTTCTTTTTGAAAATTACAAGTTAATTAAGGACTAACACAAGTCAAAATAAACTGGCCAGCCGGCTCGGACAGCGCGGAGAATGAAGTATGGATTGCTGCCAGCATGCTAAACATCTTTTGATCCTTAATCTGATTGACTTTTGTGGTTAATTATGTGGTTTCCTTGGAAAAAAAGAATTTCGAGATGTATGCGATTGCAAGCTGTGGTTTGCCTGGTCTACAAGAAAGAAAAGAAATGCAGCTATTTATTAGTATTAGTACGGTGGTTAACCAATTTAATCCTAACATAAACCAACTAATTCTAAATTGTTGCTTGTTCTTGATATCTTTGAAGCAATCTCAGTTGAAGTATGGAAACAAATATCAGTTCATATATCTGTAATTTATTTTTATTGCAGTAAAATTATAAAATATTTTTTCATTTCAAAAAAATTACTGCATTATATTTTTATTTTGCTAAAATTATTTCAGGTTATTTTCCGGTAACACGCCACGTCAAATTTCCGGTAACATATCAGCTATTATACTAAATTTCAGCTTTTCAGTTATCTAAATCGGAAAATTAGATGGAAATAATTTGATTGAAATGAAAATATAATTGAGTGAGACTTTATTAGGATGAAAAAGAAATTATAATTTTGCATAGTCTTGTGAATAATTGGACCAAATTAAAGTGATAATCACCTATGCCAAATTTGCATAAAAAGCTCAACCACCCATAAAAATTCATTCCACTTTATACATACCCAATTTCACTTTTTTTTTTTACAAGAGATTCAACGGAAAATTAGAACTCCACACCTTATAACCTTGATTACCAGATTAATATAATACTAAGTTAAAACTTATTTGTACCCAATTTTACTCTTTAATACTATTATTACTAAATTGGGTCAAAGATTATTTAACTCTAAATTCATCTTTCTTTAATTTCTCTCTTCAATGAAAAAGCCAACTGATTTAGAATTTCTTCTCTCTCCAACCTGACCTTCTGCTTTAAGATATAAAAATGAATAACAAAAGAGAAAATGATTCCAGAAGAAAGGGAGCTCTCTACCAGCTGTCCTTTTGTTGTAATGAATTTATCTGGTCCTGTTTGATCTGGAAAGATTACTTGGATTACAAATTTTTGTAGAGAATAAGCTGTCAACAAGAAAATCATATAATAATAATAAAACAATTACTATGTATATACATATACAGAGAAAATTACGAGCACACGATGTGGTATATATGTATATATAATGACATTTATTAGTTGTTGATGACATAGAAAAACCCTACTAGATTAGCGTTTCAGAATCCAGCATTCTGCTGAGTCAAATCCCACGATCATAATCTATTTATATTAGATGGAGGCACCACAAATACCATAACAGTATCCTTAGATCTTGCGATCCCCTGAGCCGGTACAATCCTGCTACTAGACTAGTGTTCCAAAATCCCGCAATCTGTTGAGTCAGATCCTGCGATTATGATCTATCTATATTAGACAGAGACGTCACAAAGATCATAATGGTATTATTGGATCCTGTGATCCCCTAATCCTGATACAATCCGATTGAAGTTGCTAAGATCAGACAAAGTTCTAAGATCTCGCGATTTGCTGGTCTTGTAACCCCACAAGACAACAACGCTGACCCATATGATCCGAAGATCCTTAGGGGAGACAAAAATATTGTACAGTCACAGTGCATTGGATAAAGCATTGACATGACAAGTAATAAATATTAAATAAGCTCGCAGATCAAGCGCGACACTTGATGAATAATGTGACCAGCAAGCCATAATCATGACCTGACAGAGCCAGCTTGAGTCATAATGTGTCAGAAGGGGATTAAACATTTGACAAAGGAAAATGTTATAAAAACTCCATACAACACTCCCAAAAAAAAGAGTGAATTTTTTTTATCTCTCTTGCTATCTTTCCTTTTTTTTTCATCATTCTACTGACTTAAAAATCGGAGGGGTTTCAC
This sequence comes from Balakata baccata, assembly GCA_949630135.1. NCBI lineage: Eukaryota > Viridiplantae > Streptophyta > Magnoliopsida > Malpighiales > Euphorbiaceae > Balakata > Balakata baccata. Next base: position 3,942 of record CATIWF010127017.1, read on the forward strand.
CGGAATCCAATTCCGGTTAAGTATTTTTATTTCAACTACACAAAATCTATCAGCTACGAAAGACGGAAGATATCGGTTATGAGAAGCTGGCATTCTCATGATTGCTCTCTTATATATTCAATGCAAGTAAAGCCAACCAATACAGATCATTGAAAAAAACAAATTAAAAAAGAAAAAAGGGTTCATGGAATTTTGATTCAAGTTAACCTATGGCTTCTCCTTTACTTCTTTAGTGAAAAGAAATGAAATAATTAAGGGAGTTGAATTGATATAGATCTGGATCAGATGTAGACGTTTGTTGGGACCGTTTTCCATTTTTAATATAAACATTGTGTCATTATTTGCATAATCACAGCTCAAATCTTCAATTTCTTGGCCATAGTACATGTGACTCTTGATACTTTGGCTATAGGTACGACAAAACCCAATTCTGATCATACTCATTCAACTACTGATCTTAATTTGGATCATATTATTAGCCATTAACATATGTTTAATTACCCTAGAAAAAAACCATCAAACTCTAATTGAATTTCATTAAGCCAAGTTTATTTGTACCCTCATGTATCGCGTTATTTATTAGTCAGAGAATACTAAAAGCGATTCAAATTTGCAAATCGAAAAATACTAATATCTTACTTTAGGTGGACAAAAAAGGGTGCAAAATCAGCATTTATAATATAATAGTGATTAAAATGCTGAAGTTTAGATAGAGATATTAATGAGAAAGTAGTGAGGATATTGAGTCCAATTCCCTCTCAAATTTGAAGTTCAATGGGATATGAAAAACACAACTTGACCTGTGGGACATAACTCTGTCATGATCTTCCCGTTCTTGCCAACTCTACCCACTACAAAAAAGAAAAGGCAGATAATTTTAAAAAGATGGCATTAGCATGTTAGACATATTCATTAATTAAATCACCAATTTCCCTAATTACTATACACAACTTGAAACTTAAAAGTCTCACCTTTCATCTCACCCAGTTGTTGAATTGAATCCAATCTGTTGCCACTTTCCTATCATGATTTTTTTGATTTTGACGCCAAAAGAGAGGATTAATATTCGGAAATACCGCCGAAAATTGTAGTTGAATTGGTAATGAATACTTGATTTATTGAAAAAAATTCTTAAATTCAGACTCCACTAAATATATCTTTAAAAAAACAAAAAGCTTTAAATGTACGTGACTATACTTGAAATAAAATTATTCATACACAGTAAAACAGATGGTCCACCTAAAAATTTTGGAAAAATACCCACACAAGTTGTTATATTATGCACTTAGTATACAATATTAGTTGCTCTAAAATCGCTAATTTTTATTATTATTTAATAACAGTAAATATATTATTTTAATAACTCTATATTTATTATTTAATAACTATAGATACATTATTTTATAACTGTATATTTATTATTTAGTTTCGTGAATTGATTTTATTTTTTTATATATTTAATTATTTGCTTATTAAGTTCAGATTTATTATTTAATACTGTATATACATTATTTTATAATTGTATATTTATAAAACAAATAATGAATATTTGATTATTTGCATACTAGATTCGGATTCATTATTTAATCTAGTATTAAAATAATATATATTTTGTAACTGCATATTCATTATTTGTTTTATGAATTTATTTCATCTTTTTTTGTGTATTTGATTATTTGCTTATTTGATTCAGATTCATTATTTAATAATTGTAGATACATTACTTTATAATTATAAATTCATTATTTGTTTTCATGAATTTCTTTCATTTTTTCATCTATATTCGATAATTTGCTTAATAAATCCAGATTCATTATTTAATCACTGTAGATATATTATTTTATAACTGTATATATTTTCATGTATTTTTATTTAATTATTACATGAATTCTCACATATCAAACTCTTACAAATCATATTTTCAAATAAAATATGTTCATCCATTTACAATCGAACAACAAATTAGAAAAATATAAAACAAATAATAAAAATAAAATAAGTAAGAAAATATTGACAAAAAAAATAGAAATTTAAACGGGCTAAAAATAATTAACAAAATAAATAAAAAAAATTGTAGAAAAAACTGTCAAAAATAAATAATTAGGAAAAATAAGTATTAAAATTTAAAAAATAACCGTTATTAAAATAATATATCTACTGAAAAAACTGACACGTATAATCCCAATTAGAGCACATAGCTGAGAGTGCATGATATAATTTGTCATGGCCACACACACATCACTAGATTAGAATTTGTGGCCATTATTTAGAAGTTTAGGGATAGGATTGTAAATTCTGACCTGTATTAACGGCCATAACTTTCCTTTAACACTTCGAGTCTCAGACTCGCTTTCATACAAGGAAAATTAGAAATCAGAAATTGGAGTAACGAAATCCTCTCTCGCACGCTACACAAAACTCTCAGAGCAAGAAACACAGCGTAAAACAGGAAGAAATAAAAAACCCAGAAAACAATGGCGGATTTAGAAGCCACAGCAGCCATGCCTAAGGTCATAAAGTTCCTCTCTTCTCTTCTTCAGCGAGTGGCAGAGTCAAACGATCGTACTCCTCATCTCTACCCTCAAAAGATATCTGTCTTTCATGGCCTCACTAGGCCTAACATATCCATTCAAAGCTATCTTGAAAGAATCTTCAAGTATGCCAATTGTAGTCCCTCCTGCTTCGTGGTTGCCTATGTTTATCTTGATCGGTTTGCTCAGCGACACCCATCTTTTCCCATCAATTCTTTCAATGTTCACAGACTTCTTATCACTAGCGTCTTGGTCTCTGCCAAGTTCATGGATGATATGTAAGTTATATACTTCCAAAATTCAATTCGGGTTTTCTTGTTTTTCAACTTCTTTTTGCACCCTTTCTTGTTGGGTTTTTCTTCTGGATTAAGTTGAATTCTATGATCTCAATTTCTTTCTGCTTAATTAACATACTGTTGTCCTGTTTGTATGTTCCTTAGTAGCATATCTTGCTTTAATCACTCAAGTCTAAATCTTGATCCCTCATCGGGGATGTACTTCTGAGTCCTACTGTTCATGAAAATTTGATTGATTTTTTTGTCATTGGTATTGTAAGTTTTTGCTTGTGTTTTATTTAGAGGCCAAAGACAATGTACTGTAGTGCACAAAAAATCAAAAGCAGCAGGCAGCACAAGTTTCTAACAGCCGGCGGCTAAGTAAGAGAAAACACCCATGTGAAAACCTCCGTCTTTTATTAGACAGAAGCACCTAAGTTTGTGTTGTTATTGTCTGTGTCTACATTGGCATGCCTGTAAATTCCACCTATAACTTAGATCAAATTGCAAGCATGTGTCATTATCATTATAAACAGAGCCCAGTGACAGCTCAATCTAGCTCATGCATTTTCTTACCAATATATATATATATATTATTCTTGCTTTTTTTTTTTTTGCTGCAATTAAAAACATCCTACCCTACTCTACTCGGGCTGTGTTTATTGACTGCAAAAAGAACACATATCCCACTTTGCTTTACTGCACCAATCATGGCAGTGGATTTAATTTGTCTGTCAATCTTTTTCATGGCGACTACTATGGCTTCATTAAACTTAGAGCTAATGTGTTTTCTGATTTTTTATTATTTTATTTCAGATATTATAACAATGCTTATTATGCTAAAGTTGGAGGGATCAGCACAGGAGAAATGAATCTTCTTGAGGTGGATTTCTTATTCGGATTAGGGTTCCAATTAAACGTGACCCCAACCACTTTCCATACTTACTGCTCTTACCTTCAAAGAGAGATGTTGATGCAATCTCCTCATCAGTTAGCAGAACCATCTCCAAATGTGGCCAGGCCATTCAAAATTCATTGCTGTTTCAATGAAGATGAGTCCAGTACCCATCACAGGCAACTTGCTGTTTAGGCCTTTCTTCTTTGTCAATTCTTTGTTCTTCTTAAGAATTGATCAATATCCAGAACTAGGAAAGTTGGACACATGATTTTTCATTTTGTGTATTTAAAAACCAGTAGGCTTATAGCAATAGTTTCCATAAGATCTTGATTTATGTGGGATTGAGCTGGTTTTCTCCGCATTTGACATCTAGTCAAACCTCTCATTTGGCTTTCCATGTTTTGTTCACACATGTTCAGCCTTTGTGCTGCAGTTTTCTGTAGTTGCCCCCTTTTCTTTGTTTTTGGGCTTATTTGTATGGTGTCGGTGATCAAATATTATGTATATAAGTGCATTTTCTTTTTTCTTGTTTATTAACTGGTAGTTTCCTTTTTCTTCTCTATGGAAAAGCATTGCTTGCCGTGAAATTGTTCATTAGTACCAAAAGTTTTTGCAGGGTGGGTTATGAATTACAGTTGAAGAAACATCATGAGTAGGAAATAGAAATCTTGCTTTGGCCTCATGTACACACGTCATAAAAAAATTAAACATTCATCATTCATATGTTGGTTTCCATATATACATCAACTCCCATTAATGGGTTGACTTTCCCAGAAATCTTAATTTATGAACAGTATGGTTGAAAAATGTATACTGTGGTTGCATGTCTGCAGCAGTACCAGCACTAGTCATGGCCGCGCATGTGATGCCACTCTGTCAAATCCTATCTGGCCTCTCTGAAATTTCTACTTCCATTTATTTGAGAAGAACATATAATTCGCCAAAAGAAAGAATCGGTTCAATTGGGTCACCTTTTTAATTTAGCTAATGTTGAGAATTTTTGAAATGGCAACTGTAATTAACAGAGCCCATTCACAAAAATGCATTAGCTGTATTAATATATTTCCTATAATGAGATTGAAACATATATCTGAATCTGAGGGGTAAATATGACAAAATAATAGTTATAGAAGGATTTAATATAACAAAATCAAATTCAGGAATTCGAAGTTATGATGTAAAATTTTACGTCAGGGCATTTTCATGGGAAAGTGGACGTGGGCAGCTCATCTTATTAATCAAAGGGAGAGGATTTTATCGAAAAAAACAAAAGGGAGAAAACCGAATCGATTGTGAGACAGACAGAGCAATTAGCATCCTGGGCTACGGTAATCTGTCGTGATCCAGAGAACTCGGCCTTCAAATTTAACCTTGACATTAAGATAGGACAATACAAATGGCAGCAGTCCAAGGCACAAGTAGGTTAGGCCACCGGACCACAATTTCTTGTGTTTTCCCTTCTGTTCAGTGTTTTTCATCAGATAATTATTTTGAAAAATGATTGTTCTTAGAGGTTCAAGATTAATTTCAATTCAATTTCTTACATCACCTGGCTAAAACTTAGTGGTAAGAGTGATAATTTATTAAATTTGTTGAGAGAAATATATAAGCATAAGAAAATGGGCAAATTCTATTTATTCTTGACGAAGAAACGTAGCTAAAGTCACTGCAATACATGTACTTATGGCAAACTCAAACCTAATTAACTTCACACTTGACATTAACGATAGGCTTTAAACCTGTTAATCTGATCAGCCGCTGTTGCCTTTCCTATTAGAATCAAGTGGAGGAGCGACTGTCACCGCCATAACCAGTTAACCACCAGTACCACCGCCTCTTCCACTACCAGAATTACCAGACCCACTTCCACCCCAGTACCCACCACGCTGTGCACCACCACTCCCAGACCCATAACCATATCCAGAACCCGATCCACTTCCAGACCCATACCCATACCCAAAACCCCTGCCCAAACCATTAGGTGCCGGGCCTGATCCTGAACCATAACCCCATCCACTCCCGGGACTAGACCCCCAACCCCAACTGTAGTCCCAGTTGGCGCCATGTCCTGAGCCACTAGCGCCAGATAAGGAACCGCCTTGCCCAGTATTAGGCCCCGTAGACATTTCAGGCGCTGCAGATCTACCAACAACATTAACTCCAATTATCAAGAAAATGAAAAAGAAACAGAAAGAGAACAACTTTATGTGCATATTATTATTTTCTTGATTAGGGAAAGCAAAGTTGGTTGTGAATAACTAGTGAAGGACATGTAAATGTGGGTTTATATAGCGGGTTTTGATCTTGACAAAAGGATCACTTTGATCGTGATTGCATTTACTCTTTTTTTGTATATTATTCTTTTATGTGGGAAGCACAAAAAAATAAACTTTTTAACTCGCAAATACTAATAGCATTTTGCCAGATTCGCATATCACCGCCATTCAACTAAAACATTTGCGTGAGTTAATTGTTTTATCAATGCAATAACGTGTTCTTATCATTACCATTTTCAATAAAGTATTTCTCGGCTGTAAAATTATAGCACAGATATGAAATCGGCTAACTTTACTAATTGGGTTGCTATATGTCAGTATTTATTTAGTGGGAGTAGCTTTAACCGGCCGGCCATGGCGCCCAAGACAAGTGGAAAATGGTAGAACAGCAACCCTCTTGTGATCAGGCTGATAGAGGTGATGATGGGTTATAGTTGGGCAGTTGCAAAAATGACCTTTTTCATGATTTCATTTGACTAGCTCAGGCTTGTGGGATGGAGAGAGTGGCAGTGGCAATTAAAATATGACAGATTTTGACTCCTACATTCTTGCATTGGACTGATCTAAATCATGTGATCCTAATAAACGTGTGCATTCTTTTTCTTGTTTTAGAAATTTACACAATATACAAGATTTTAACTTCTGTTTTCAATTTCACCCTTTTTTTTTTCCTTCTCTCTCGTATTTCTGTCCATCTCTAAGAATGATAATCAAATCTGGGTATCCTCCTCTCATGGCGGTCGTGAGAACCTCGTCAGCAGTAAATGAAATTGACCGATTTGAAGAAAAAGACGACGTAGATGATGACGATGCCGTTGAATCGGATTGGTTAAGGATGGAGTTGATGTTCACATGTGGGATATGATTTTGATTAGAGTTTTGATTGACGTGCAGATTAATCGAGAACCTGTAGTATTAAGTAATCTGAATCACTTCCATTGGTATGAAAATCAGCAAGGTAGTATTAGGTAATGTGGGATATGATTTTGTTATTTAATACTGCAGTATTGAATAACGACCATTGATCGGTTTGTTAATTTGCCTCTAGTTTCTATTGTGTTGTTTCTTTCTTCTTTATTTTTTTTTTTGAAAAAAAAAAATATGACTGAATATAGATTAAAGGATAATTACATATTATTTTCTTACTCTATAATATCATTGTCTCTCTTTACTTCCTTTTGGTTGTTTTGTGTAGAAATGTGTTATTTAATTATTGTGGTATTCAAATTGCAGTGGTATTAATTATTTTGTTATTTGATTTACTATTATTATTTGGGTGAAAATCATCAAGATATTTTTAATAAATTTTCAATAAATTCTGAAAGAATATTTAAGATATTTTCAAGGAATTTATAAAAAATTTTCAAAATATTTCTAAATATTCTTAAAAATTATTGAATCAAGGTATTCATAAAGATACCAAATCAAAATATTTCCAAAATATTCCTAAAAATACTGAATCAATGTATTTTAAAGATATATCAAATATGTACTTTTTTGTATATTTGGTGTGATTTAACGAGTACATTTATTTTTATAATATTTTTAGATGTTTTCTTGTCAATTTTGAAAAAAACTTTAAATAGAGATATTGTAATATTTTAGGAGTTTTTTTTTTAATTTTTTTTGTAAAAATCCATTTTTTAGTCATTATCAATTGGTATCCAAAAAATTTGTAGACTCTGACTAATTTAATTTGAATTAATTGTTGGTCCACTATGGGGTAGAACTCTCTTGGAGTAGATATTCTCCATATACAAAATTCAAATTCAAGACTTTACTTAAAAGAGAGATATCAAACCAATTCAACCAACTAGAGATGTAAATGAACCAAACCGCTTTTGAGCTATTCGGGTCTTGATTCAAATAAAAGCTTGTTCGAGATTGTTTATTAAGTTTAACGAGCCGAACTCGAGCTCAAATTTGAACTCGAAAATCTTATCGAGCTCAATAAGTTTTTGATTCGTTAGTTCGTGAACATATTCATTTAAGGGCTCGCAAAAGCTCGCAAATATATTTGTTTAAAGGGTCGCGAAGATGTTTATTTAAAAGCTCGCGAACGTATTTGTTAAAAGTTCGTTTATATTATATTTTGTAATAGAACCTGAGCTTTTGTTAACGAGCCAAACTCAAATTTTTGTCTTTATTTGTTAACGAGTTGAACTCGAGTTTAGTTCGTTAAGTATGATAAACGAATTTTTCACAAGCCGAGCTTGAGCTACTCGCAAGCTCAATATCTTTCAAACAAAGCTCGAGCTCAATTATAAAAGTTCAAACCGAATTCAAGCATGTAATATATTTAAACGAACCAAATTCGAGTTTATCAATATTCGGTTTTGTTTGATTACGTTCATGCAACCAACTATATGTTGGTAACATGTACATCTTTAGTGGAGCTTTTTCTTTTCTTTCAAATGTCTTGCAATTGAGAAATATCTGACCCCATTTGTGAACTCAGGCCCACAAATCTCTTGCTCTCTCTTTTTATTCCTTTTTATTTCTGTTTGTTAAAGATAGTTTCATGATTTTATACCTTATCGTGTGTAATCTTTTACAGGAACACAATAATTCATCAAGTTAGATCTCTTTTTTTTCTTCGTTTGACGCTAGAGGAAATTGGCAACCCCTTTTTAAATAAAAAAAAAAAAATATAAGTACATACATACTGAATTCTCCTATATATTCCTATGTTATTAATTTTGTTTATGATCCCACTTGTATAAATGTTCATGGTAAAGGTTAAAGAGACAATTAATTAGTCCTAAGGATAAACTTGACTTCTTGGGGATATAATTTGTCACATTGACCAAGATTACTGTAAGACGCACGGCTATAATTTTGAGAGATTTTCATAGAGACTATTAAAATTATTAAAAGTAAAGAATATGCCTCACACAACACCTTGATATTTTTATTGTAATAATAATTTAATTAATTTCAGTTATAATTTAAATAAAGATTTTTGCGGCAAGAATTTGAAATTTTTAGGTTATTTGAAAACTAAATATGGAACTCATGACATATATAATATATCTAATTTCTGTACATGACATGTTAATAATTAAAAAATAATTTTATAACAAGTATTCCATCTCTATCTCCTCTCTTTTATGATCATGCCGGTTTATGAACACCCTAATTTTTAACTGCTGGAGATAATATCTCAGTCTACCCCAAAAATGTCGACCAGCAGGCATATCAAAATCATGTTACCAAGTATTATCGAGCAACCTAATGTTGTAGTGTTGCCTTGTGATTTCTGCTGTTCAGAGCTAACACAAACAGAAGCGAATTAACATATTAGAATTATGCTGTATCTCCGCAGGATTAAAATCAGTGGAAAGTTATAAAAGCAGCAAGATAGATCACATCTCTCATGGCTCTCTTTAGCTTATTAGCATTTATCTATGATCGATTTCCATTTGAATTCCATCTAATCCACACCCAACAATAGCAGACAAACGAGAATTTAGCAAGATAGATCACATCTCCCATGGCTCTCTTTAGCTTATTAATATTTCCTGAGCTTTTTCAAATGATCCATCCTCAGGTGATTTGTTGAATATATCGGCAATCTATTCTTCACTCCAGCACGCAATAGATGAGATCAGTTGCTCCATCTTTCTGTGAGACCGGCTAAGAAGTTAAACTTTACATCGACATGCTTGCTTCTACAATGGGGATTGGCGCGGCCCTCCATTGCTTGAAGTGTGTCTCTACAAGAATTTGCTTTAACCAGCACATGAAGCTGCGGCATAGAATTTAGCTTAGGTTATTGAAGGCCATGACACAACCCTTGAAAACCAAGTATAAAAAACATATTCCGACATACTTAAATCTATCACCTTGATTTTTAACACAATCACTACCAATAAATCCAATTCGAATTTAAATTTTTCCCCTCCTTGTAATTTACAATTTGTGATTTTACATCAAGTTGGAGACTTTTCTTTACAATGAACGAGCCTTGTAAGAACAAATTCCATAATTTTCAAGAGCTAAAAACTTTTAACTTCGACTACTTCCTTGTTTGTAATTAATGAGACCTGAGCAAGCTCAATGAAAGAACAACTAAACAATCCAGTAATTATAACATGTATTTAGATTTTGTTAAACATGATTAAGAATATAGTTCCTGGCATATTTATAGACTGATTACTTCTCTCTTATTCTTCTTCATTCTCTTAACTTTAGTGCATTTAGACTAAATATATCCTTACAGGAGCTTATAAGCTCATCCTTCATTTACCGACACGGATGTGTAGTTGAACTAAAAATATAATTCCAAAAATCAAAGCACCAACATTCTAATTAAGATTCAAATTGCCTCAGCAAAAACCATTAATGTCATTGTAATGTAGCTTCCACCAAGTAGGTTCTCCCTGACAAGCAGGAACTTGGCTCCACTACACCTACAGAATTTGTGGATTGAATCATCATTGGCAAATTAAAAGAAAAAATTATTGCTTTAAACCAAAAACATAATCTTATTAGCAAGATACCTCAGATTTCCAGTAATTTCATAAACGAATGCAGTGACCCTAAGAAGGTTCCACCGGAAACAGGGCCCTCGGGATCAACCACATCTCAAATACATCGATATCCATCCTTGCCATCAATTGTTAGCCAATGAAAATACAAATCAATCAATTCAAAAGAAATAAATAAAAAAAGGCTCAGAATTGAACTAGCTCTATCAATCAAGAATTTTCTGAAGCAGAACTGGCATTTAAAGCTGTAAATTAATCTTCATTGCCAACTTCAATAAGACATTCATAAAAGAAACCAAAATTTGAACTATTGATTAAGCCTTATGCCAAAAATGTTCGAGAGGCGTTTTGAGAAAAAAAAAAAGTGCTAAATGTGCCAATCAAGAAAATAAGCATGCAAAAATAATAAAACTCAAGGATTATCAGGGGAAGATCGCAGCGGATTGTGGATTCTCGACATGCAAACTTTTCAATGACAAAAAGCTTGCAATCAGGCCTGTTGAGCTTAAATTTGTAAGTCATCACTGCGATCTATTGTCAAGTAAAACATGCAATGGCTACTTACAATTTAAAAGGAGCTTGAAAACCAAGTTGACAATTTTCATTTTTTAACGTTAACACAATAAAGATAACAGGAAACTTTTGAGAACATAAAATTTAAAAGAGATATACCTTCCAATTCAAGGATAAACACAAAAAAAGAAGCTGAGTCAATCATCATCAGATCGGAAATTTATTCTCATCCACAGCAGTAGAAGCTGTGTAGGAAGGTGTCCTAAGATTATCCAAGTTTCATCATTTGATGATTCAAACCAGTGGGTGGGGAAAGCTTCAAGAAAAGAAGTTAAAACTTGAAAGTATAAGCAGATTCAGAAGACAAAAATGCGAACATCACTTGACAATGGAAGTCCCAGATCAAGCATTGGACTAATATTTAGGAGCATTGTTGGAGATGTTCTTACATAATTATTGCTTCGTCCTCATCCACAATATAAAGACATATCATTTAAATCACGATGAGAACGGAGAACAAACACCACAATAAATGGGAAAGGAGTTGATTCAGTAGAAGCCAAAAACAAAGGCATTGGTTCGATTCTTCAAATGATGAAGTCGGAAGAGGGATTAACAGTATCCGATTTCCCAATAAATAACTATAGAAAAATAAGTTGATGGTAGATTTCCAACTCAGAATTTTTTAAGAAAAAAGACATTTATTTTGAAATTCAAAATGGGGAAGGAGATTACTCAGTGGTGGCTAAAAAGTCATAGGTTCGATTCTGCCAGCTGATTTCCTCAAGTTAAATCAGAAGAGGGAGCTGTGAATCCTCATTGCAACCTCTATTTCCCCAAAAATCCAAATATTCCAAAATCAAAATAAATAAATAAATAAATAGCTGAAAATTAATAGAAAACAATCGAGAAGATCACTCAGGTCAGCGGGAAGGTCGACACGCAAAGTTCTCCATAAAAGGAGAAGCCTGCATTCCGGTCTGTTGAGCTTGAATTTCCTGAGTCATCACCGCAATCTTCTCTTCCATACGCAAAAGATTAAAATCACAAAATTTAACATACAGGTTCACAGAGATTATGAAGACGCAAAGAACAGAGAAGACTCCTGAGGTCGCGGCTGATGAAGAAAAGAGGGAGTAGTTGTTAATTTATGGGACAGTATGTGAGTAGGGTTTTGGTGTGGCACGCAACAGCAAGATAACTTTGTAAATGGGCCTCCTTCATATTCTGGTATTGGGCCGGATATTTGGGCCCAGTACGCAATATTGCCGTTTAAGACCAACGCTTTGAAGTGACGGCGACTTCTCCGACAGGATTCTTCTTCCCTCTCTAGCGAGAAAGAGACGGAGGGGGGAGAAACAGAGAATGGAAGCGCTCTTAGCCTCATATGGAGATGCATCATCAGATTCGGATTCGGATACTGAGCTTCAGCCAACAAAATCTGCCCCAGTTTCTAATGTGCAAGAGGAGATCAAAGCAGCTTTGCCGCCGCCGCCTGTATCGCTTCTCACCCCTCCGAATTTTATTGGTATCAATTAATTTCTCTAATTTTAACCAATTTCGTCTGCAAGTTCCTGCCATTGCTCATCAAGTTTTTAACGATTTGACATGATTAAGGTGCCGTGGATTGCTGGCAATCTGGCCAGCCTAGTCGATTGAGGAGTTTTGCCCACGTTGAAGGCAACTATGCTTTGCACGTTTACATCCCAGGTTCTTCTTGTACCTCTCTACCTGTTACTTAAGTTGCAAAGAAAAGAATAATGTCAGTTCTTTTTTTTTTCTCTCATTTTTTGTCTAGACCTGTGTGATTATGAAAATTACTTTAGCATTGTCATTTTCTTGGATCATAAAACAAGTATTTTTCTGTTTTTGATTTCCGTAATTCGTTTTCCTGAACATAAAGTTATATCTTTTCCTTTTCTACTCACGCTGGTGGGAAATGCCATGAGAATTTTCAGTTCACTAAGAGCAGTGCCTGACTATGTGCTTTCAGTTCATATACCGCCTGCATCAAAGAAGGAAATCGTCCACTTTTTGAAGAGGGTATCATCTCTTGTGCCTGGTCTTCATGTTGTTGATGCTGATGTTCCACTTGACATCTTGTGCAAAGAGGATCACAAAATTGAACAAATTGCATTAGGAAGAGAATTCCATATTAGCTTGGGAAGAACTGTCCCAATTCGAGTGCATCAGATTGATTCAGTGACTTCAATGCTTCGCCAGAGGCTTCAGTTTCAGAAACGGTCTGTTGTATAATCGCAGTCTATTGCTTATGCATTCTGGTTCTGTCCTTAAGGACAAGGATGATGTTGTCAGTTAATCCCATCAAATCCCAAAATTCCAGCTTAACGCATCGTTTTGCTGCAAGCAGATATTGGATTGATTTTAGCAAGTGGGAAGTTTTTGTCAATGATGATAGGAATCGCACTTTTCTTTCAATAGAAATTATCACAGGAGGGTTAGCTGAGGTAAGCTGGATAAATTTACATTTTCTCTTGGATGTTCAGCATGATTGCTCCATTTAATATTGCATGCTCATATTTCTCTTTTTTACTCCAGAAATTGATATTGGGGTGAATTTCACAACGTTACTTCAATGATGTAAATTGTAACATAAAATTGTCTCAATTTTTATTTTATAACTAAAATAACCTTTAAAAAACTGTATTGTTACAATTTGGATAGTTGGGTATCGTTGGTGAAATTCACCCTTAATATTGCCTATGCTATTACTGTATGATCCTTGAGTCTGACTTAAATTGCTTCAGATTACTAAGCAAATTCAATCTGTAAATGAGGTTTATAGGCTTCACAATCTTCCCGAATTTTATAAGGTGCGAATATCATTACTCACAGTCAGTCTTCTGGGCATAGTTCAACTATTCTTTTATTTATGTTATCTCTCACAAGATACCGTGCTGTCATAGGATCCAAGGCCTCATATATCGTTGGCTTGGACGTTGGGAGACGTTGGTGATTCCTTAAAGAGAGTGATTGAAGACGAGATAAAGAAGTCAAGCATTGGTGGTGGTTCAGTACAAAGACGTGTATTTACTTGTAAATTTAGGGGTATTGAGTGTAAGATTGGTAATAAAACATACAAAATTTGTAAACTTGATGATGAATAAATCAAGAAGCTATATATTTGCGCCTTAGAATTGAATTACTATCGATTGTTCTAAAAGTAGATTTTAAATTTTTTTTATTTAATTACTGATTTTTTTAATTTTTTTATAAACTGTTTTTTTTTGAAATCTGATTTAAGAAAAAATATTTCTTTACATGCTTCTATCTAAAAGCAGTTTTCAGAACTTTAAAAACTTACAAAAAGATTTTTTGAAAAACCTTTTTCCAAGTACAGTATCAAACGGATCCTTAGATTTATTTATCAAGATCCAGGCATCAGTTGGTCGTCTCTAAGATAAGAGTATGATCTGCTCTAGTACAGGATGCTAGACCAAGACGCCTCCCAGTGCTTCAGTTTCCTGTGAGTTCCTATTTCCTAGCTGAAGTCTTTAATCTGAACTGAACAGCTACAATGGTTATGTTTCTCAATGTTTATCGTCTATGAAATCTGAACTAACTACTAAAAGAAAGCTAGTAAGTTTGAAGAATCTGAATTCATTACATAAGCCTCATTTATATGTTATCCTAAAATCTCCTCCGCTACTGCTTAAGTTTTTAAGTTCTCTCTGCATCGTCACCTCATGTTGAGGTCCAAGTGCAACAATTGGGATACCAGGTGTGAGAACGAGAGGAAAAGGGTCCGCAAACTCTGTTTAAACAAGTGAACGGATTTTTTTTCTATCAAATCGATGATATTATGTGAACCGAACACTCTTCAGTAGAAAAGCCGCAGTGGGAAAAATGCTAATCTAAATGCGTAACTGTTCTGGATAACAATATAAACTAAAACGGTAAAATATTATTTACAAGGGAAATCCCCCTCCATAATTTTGTATTGTTGCTGTTATTATTTCAAATTTAGAATTGTTGCTTTCAATTTAATTCTAGAGCCGAGATATTATTGATATCCTGGTGGTCGATGTTCATGTATTGAGCAGAAATCCTCTGCCTTCAAACAAATAAATTTACAAAATCAATTAGTAAAAGAATTATTGGGGCCATGAACTGGTGGCAGATAGATAAGAGAGCCACCAAAAGACATTTACAGCCCTGGAATGGATTCAAGATTGTATTTTTGAGACGATGAAGCTTCAGTCTCTCTGCTCTCCCGCAATTTTTGTGGCTTCATGGCATCGAGAGCCTGCTGCATATATGTGTAGGAAGCACTACGACTAGATGGAGAGCTTGGATTGCTTATTCTGCTGGCCAGGAAGCGACGGATCAGACCCCTGAGGAATGGAGCCATAGTGTCTGGCTCATGTTCCAAATAGTACATTATTCCTCCCATGCATGCACAGAATAAGGCCACCTGTAAAAGACCCAACCAGTTATTCACTTACCAAGAATAGTCTTTCAGAAACAACTGCACTAGCAAAAAGTCATATTGTATCTCAGTATTTAGTCTACCACTGGGGCAATTCATGTGTTACCCTACACGTGCATATAATCATGCATGTAACATTAGCAGACATATAAACACATAACAAAACCCAGACAGTGACAACTAAGTGTATTTCTGTCACCAGCTGGGAATAAGTTTCTTCAAAACAGTTGCATCGCAGCAGCCACATGGGCACTCAGTTTATTCATTTCTGAAATAATCATTCTACTTATTAGAAAGAAGCAAAAAAGTCTAAAAATAAATCAAGTAATATAGTTTTCAACTAGATGAAGACTGCAAGCATCTTAGGAGGGACATAAGAAAAATCAGAGACGAATAGTGATATCAATACCTCTGCATTCTTGATATCTGGAAGTAAGTGTCGATTAACTAAAACATACCACCATGAATCTCCAGCTCGTGGTAGAACATACAGGGCGAGTTCAGAACGTCTAGATTTTTTCTCCAGTAGTACAGAAAGGGCAGATATTCCTCCTGCAATCCAATATACAAGTTTGTGGTCTCTTGTTGCGACTTTTCTATGGAGACATATCACACCCTATCATTAATGAGCTAGTAAGAAAATGTTTACCAGCATTAAACAGCATTAGAAAAGGAAAGGTATGTAAAACTGGGTAATAATTACCTGAAAAATTCCAACAAACGCAGATAAAAATGTTGTTGAGCGAACAGCATCTCTAACAGCAAACCAATATGTTCGAGTAGGAGCATCCATGAACTTTGAGGCAAGAAAATAATGGAACAAAGATATATTAGTTCCAGACATGAGAGATTACTTTCATTCTTGACTAGAGAAAAATGAATCCCATATCCCATCCTACACCAATCATTTACAAAGAATATGCAGCTCAATTTTGGGATGAAGAGACACAATTGTGGTTTATTGCATGAGAGATATAAAGGTCAGAAGCCATGGTCAACATGCATAAAATGCCTGGCTTCACGAACTATCAAATAGAAAGAGATGCTTATGTAAAGTTTGCATAAGAGATAGTGAAAGTTTACAACTTCAAGAATATTTCAACAACTAGAGAGAGAGAGATGCTAAAGATTTTACAGTGAATGAATGCAAAAGAAAAGCATGAGCAAGGATATAAATCATTTCAATTGAAGATATTAACTAAAAATAAAACTTTCTTGCACAGGTGACAGTTTCAGTAAATTTGAACAAAATCTTTAATGTTGTAAAAGAGTTCCCAATCTAACAAAATTTTTGGATTTTAAAGAATTATGGTTCTGCCTGCTGAGTTTTACTTGCCGGACCCAACTTAGGCAGAAATATAACTAGGCAATTGCCTTCCATAGGTCTACTTTGGTGAAGCAAACATAAGATTATTTCTCTACATGACTGTTAGATCTCAATATGAGAGTACATTAATCACAAACCTCCAAGTTAGACTCCCTCGAAAGAGAAGTATAAAAAATAAAATAAAAAAAAAAGACAAACAAAAACAGAAGTGATAGAAGCAGCCTGAGAACAATGATTTTACCTTCTGAAGGTGTAGAACGACATATGGTACAAAAGTCAATGAGAAATAAAGTGGAAAAGTTTTCTTGAATGTAGCTGATGCAGCATTAGCATTATGATTAAAGCATGATTTTGTGTCTGGATGAATAATAGAGCATGGAATAATAGAAGGGAACTCTTCCAAAGTCACTGAATTGAGTTTCCCTCTTCTAGATAGATAAGCTGATAATGAGACAACATCCACTGGGCCACCTCTGCAGCTATCTCTCACAGCCTTGTACACAGGCTGTGCAACTGGCCCAGTCTTCTGAATAAAATCCTGATATGATTTTGGCAAGCTCTCAGGACGCATCACAAAGGCATACATAACCTGAAGAAGGATAAAAGGGGATACTTAGAGAGTTAGCAAACTCATAAATAGCCAAAAACTAGTCTAGCTACCACTAAAACTTCGATGATGAAATCACAACAAAATTTGATGGAACACAAACAAGCAAATAATGCAAAATGTTGAATTCTGATGGGTTTCTCTTCTTGCTCCCCAAAAAAATAAAAAACAAGCAAAAAATAAAGCCTGTCCAGCAAGTAGTAGCGCATCAACCAATATACAAATCAATCAAAAATAACAAACAATTTGGTAGCTCACGTCATCTTCAGCTTTCCTGGTTTTGGGAATTTATATATGAAATACTGCCCACTTCCAGTTTCTTTAAATCATATTCCAGTTCCATTTCCTGTTAGTTTAATTGATAAATTGTTGTTGACATCCTATCAAGTATATTCAATGAAGTTACTAATTATTCAGAGCCACCGTGTCCATCTATGGAAAGATAACTGGTCACTAAGTTGAGTTGCTAATCTCTAGCTTGAATTTAATAATTTTAAGCCAGAAGAGCAATAAGATATGATAGCACAAAAATATACCTGATCCGGTAAGCAGGTTAAGATATCAAGTCTGGCATACAATATTATGGAACGATTTTGTCTAATATATGAACATGAGCTCTGACTTACCTGTGCACATGCCAGAGCAAAGAGCAAGGAATCACCATGTCTCCAATGGCTTCCCCAGAGGTGAAACTTGTTCTTAGATTTTGCAGAATTATAAGCACACTGATAAGAAATAGCTAACATTAGCCAATAAAATAAAGATCAAAAGTCAAAGACGTATAAATTCAATTTCAAAGAGTCTGAAAACATCAATCCACTTAAAAAATGTCGGTATACCTGACCTAACCTAGCCAAAAGATACAGAGCAAGAGTACGCCTCCGGCTGGAATCATCTACTGCTAAAACAGATAACCCTGCAACGGAACCTGCTAAAATTCTGGTCCATCATCCCCTTAAAAATGTCATAAATAAGGAATAGGATCTAAGACTCTCCAACATATATAGAAACAGAAAATTTAAAAAAAAAAGAAAAAGAAAAAGAAAAAGAAATTACGCGTTCAATGGCGTTTCTTTCCTTCTAAATTTTCTAAGAAGACATCTAAGTGCGTGATAAGACCCTGTAAATCCACCAAACAGTAAACCAACACGGCATGCTTCTTCTCTAACTATTAGATCTTTCTCAGAGACAAGTTGCTGCCACAAAATCCAAGCTCAGATTGTCAAGCATTGCTCGATAATACATTATTCATGACAAATTCATTCGAAGATCCATTATAACACAGCAATTAACCATAGTTCTTGGAAAATGAACTACCGGCACGGAAAGGGAAAGGGAGAAACCTTGAGATCAAGAAGAGAAGAGTAAGAATGCCCCTTGGCGAGCTTGAAAGCTCGAAGCAAGATGCCAATCCCGACTCTAACGCCATAAGAAAGAAGAAAGCTCTGACAAAGATTGCCAATAGCATGGGCCACGCAAGATTCATCCGGTGGATGATCGCAAGGCGGATAAGGACCACCACCACGCGCAACCCTACGTTGCCGGCGATGGAGCTCCTCTATAGCCTCGCGCAAACGCTCTTCGGCCTCGCGGAGGCGGCGCTCGGCGTCTAAGCTGTCCTGGTGGAGAATGGGGGGAGGAGAGGGCGGAGAATCGGGTGACTTGGGGAGAGAAGGCATTTTAACGGAGAAGAAAAGAATTAGAGGCCGTTAAGGCATGTGCCTGGAAGAAGCAACGGAAGCTATTTTGGCAATAACGGAGAAGAAGGCCAAAATATAAACGGAGATGGGGACTGTGGAACTGTTTCTAAAATTTGAGTTTGTTTAATTGATCTGTTTTGTTTCGGTTTTCAGGATTGGCGGATTATGGAGGTTGGGATTCTGCTTTGCGGGTATACCGTGATCTTCTCAAGTTAAAGCGTCTTACGCTACTCAACTCAAACAGTTTTTTTTTTTTTTAATATTAGTTGGGTGGGGCTCTGTTTCTACTGTTTAACACTTGTAAAATACAATAAATATGAAAGCAACCAGTCTTAGCAATACAAATAGAGGCCCCACTCAAAATAAATGTGGGTTAAATTTTTTATTTTAAAAAATTATTCTTATGTCAAAAAATATTAATCTATAAAATTAATTTTTAATGGATTTTTTATTTTTAAATTTATATATATATATATATATTTCTTTTTTATAGGTGTATTTTCTTTTTTTTCTAAAATAAAAAATTATTTACTTTTGTTTAATAAATGTATGAAATGAAATAAAATCTAAATTGGACTTATAAAAAATTTTCCACTTTCTACATTTAAAAATATTTTTATTCTATTAAAAATACTCTTTAAAATAAAAAGTATTATTAGAAATATTATTTATCCACTTGGTATACTTCCAATATAAAAAAAATATCTTTTTATAAAATACTAATTAATATTTCACAAACGAAGAAATACTTAATAAAAATACACATTTATTTTCATTTTTATTCTAAAAAGATTTGAAAGATGCAAACTTTTGTCATGCTTTTAATCATTTTGGTCATTAGAGGCTTAGTGAGTTACAACTTACAAATAAGAAAACCGCGATTTGTTGTGGACGGTTTTCATGCGTAAAATAATTTTAAAATGTTATAATATTTTATTCGAATAAATTTTGAAGCAAGTATTATACAAATCAAAGTTTAAGAAAATAATATATATTCAAAAAAAATAATAATGTATATATATTTATTTACATTAAAAAATAAATAGATAATAAATATGTAAAATATAATATTATAGATATAAATATACATTCTATATATAAATGTATATCATATTTGTTTTAGGGTTTAGGATTAATTAATTTAAAGGAAATAATAAATGCAAGTACAGCATATAGATGTTTTCTTCCAGATTTTCTTTAAAATTTTAAAAAGCAGTATTGGCATCTATCTACCAAATTTCATAATCTAACACTGTACCAATATAAAATATAATTTTGATGGATTTAAGCATTGGTGAAAAGGTTTTGGCATAATCCATACAATCAAACCAAAAATTATACATACTTTAGTGTTCAATATTTTTATTTTTTATTTTGTGTGATATATGTATAAGGAAAAAATAGTGTATATATATATATATATATTAATCTTTGCTTTTTTTTATATGATTAATGTTAATCAAATTAAAAAGATATACCAATGTAGGAGAAAAAAATAAAATAAAGATATAGAAATAAATATATATTTTATATTCTAATAGACAAAGATAAAATTATGATACACAAAGTGATGTGGCAAAATCATGTATAATATAGATTTAATTAAGGTTTTTTTACAATACTAAATAGTCAAGTAAAATTTCGAGAACGAAATTTCTCAAAAAGAAAGAAATGTCATATTAGTTAATTTTAACATTGATTCATATGAACCATAACATTAAGTGTGATAAATTAGACGGTATCTAATTATTACAAAAGATAATTATTATAAGATAATTTGGTTGAGGGTAAATTGCAGTAAATTAAAACTTTTTGAGTGAAATTAAGTAAGATAGCGAAGTTGAAAATAAGATTAGAGAAAAATAAAAATATTTGAACAATACAGAGTCTAGACCTAGTTTTTGGTTTTCATGTTTATTTAAAATTGATATACATATTTGAACAATGCAACTTCTAGACCTAGTTTCCAGTTTTACATGACTCTGATGCAGCAGAAGTGCTTGTTGCGTTGTGGTCTTTCCATGACGATTGCCATTGCTTGTCATATAAGGTTGCTTCATCAGCCAGAGTGCTGAGGTTCATAAAATCTTGGGTTCGCCTGAAGAGTAATATGCTAATGACTGTCACAAAAAGGCCTGCTTTGCATATTAAATTTCCAGTCTGTCCAACCATGTCAAGCCCTGTCAATGCATCCACAACATATGACATGAAGAATCCTACCATTGCAGCTCTACCTGTCAACCAATCTAGCTGTTAAAGACTACCATTGAGCTACTCCTATCATTTTTCAGGATTATGTGATTGCAAGAATGCTAATTTATGACACCCATTAATAATGATTAACAGAAAATGACAGTTATAAGATACGAGATTATGGAGAGTTAAGGGGTTTCTTGGCTTCAAAGTTCAAACCATTGATTAGCTCAGCCTCTGGTAGATATGACTTTCTGAGCCATGCCCACCAAGGTATGATGGAACTCCTGAAGAGCACTGGTTCTTCATTTCTAGATGTTTCTGGGTACATTTCAAGAAATTTTCTCCTCTTCGCTTCTGCAAGACCAGCAGATGGTAGAGAAATAGATTATATATGCAATTTATCACTGAAAGTAGCACAATTTTCCCCAAAAAACCATAAATTTACACGGTAGAGACAAAAAATCTAGTTTTTAATCAATGCACTTACCTGCTGCAATTAGACCATCCCAATTGATCTTCCCATCCTTGACAAACATGTTTAAATCCCAGGTGCCCTTCTTCCACCGCTCATCCATAAATTTCGGAACATTGGATTCGGTTTCCGGACCATGATCTGATTTAACATCAGCATTGTTTGAGCCATCAGTGTGGATACGAGACTTGCGGTGTTCATCTGTGCTAAAACCTTTTTGGCCTCCAACATTTAGGTTGACAACACGGGTCACCTGCTTTGAACCCAAAGAGCGAGCAGGTCTGGCTTGAGCTTGTTGTCTCTTGGTGATGTGATGTGAGCTGCAAGCACGTTGCAGTGAGAAGCAGAAATGGCAATGGAAGCCATGGATGATGATGCTCAAGGAGTTCTATTTTCTCTACTTTTGTGTTTCAGCCAATGATAAAACGGAGGGATGGGAGCAAGAATGATCCTCGTTGCCCATGCCTTGTAATAAATAATGTTATCTTGCCCTTACCCTTTCTGCCTGTGAGAACACTTTATCTTCTATTATTTCCGGTATTCAATTTTTTTCCTACTTCAAAGAAATGGCGAGCAACTGAAAAGTGAAAGTTCTTATTTGTTTCTTTTCTAAAAAGGAATAAAGAAATTGAAGATTTTCGAGAGAGAAATTATATAAAAACATTGCCACCAAGGAGAGCAAATTTCACCTCTTTTTTTTTCTATATTTGGCAGACTGACTTGGGATAAGAAACATTGAAGGTTCTTTTTTTTTTTTTTTTTACAAGGAATCAAACAGGAGATTTAAATTCGAAATTGTCCAGGTCAACAGATCAAATCATCAAGCTAAATTAAACTTATTGATAAGGATCTTGCTCTAATTTCCTCATGGATAGAAGTTTGGATAAACAGTCACACAAAATTTGTGAAAGATATAGGAATAGGAATAACATTGACTACATTGATAACTATTATTTAAAGTTGGCAATTGCTGCCTGTTGATAAAAGTATCAAACAGTCAGCATTTGAATTCAAATTGCATCTCAGTATTGAAAATTTGAAATAAACAACAACAGCAGTAACTAATTCCCTAGATGCTGTTGACAGATATTTTCACTTTCCAAATTTTCTATAAAAAAAAATGTCAAATGAATCCACTTGAATCCAGATATAACTTTGAGATAACGGAAAATAGGAGGGGAAAAAGAATGGAGTTTGGAACTATAGTTTCCCAAGCTCCCAGCTGTTAGAAGGGGGTAACATTATGTGTAAAGTGATAAATAACCAAGTTGGAGACTGAAAGCAAGTCAAATCAATTCATGCTTCCCATCCTCTCAAGAGTGTAGCACGAGCAACTCGGTTTACTCCCAGAGTAAAAGCGCCCATACGAAGATTGCAATCATATGTCTTGCACATGTTCTTGATGTTATGGAAGGCTCGAGTCATGTACCTTCGAAGCTCCTTATTCACTCGATCTTCTTCCCACATAAAACCTTGAATATTCTGCAAAATTGATAATTATAAAACATGTTGAATATTTTCTTCAGAAACTTAATGACCTATGTAAGCATCCCATGCACTCACTGATTCACTTGTTTTATAGGTTTAGACAGATCACAATTCCTCTATGCTCTAACCATATTAGGAACTTCATAAAATATCCCAGAAGAATACAATAGATCCACATATTCTTTTCAGGTAAAAAAATACAAAAACAAAGCAGTTGTATATTGCACTCATTAGACGTAACATGTTTGGGAGCTACCATCAAATCTTACAGGCCCTCTTCATTGGAAGATAGGATGACCAGGCATTGATCACAGGATTTAGGATACATATATGGAATCATTCAGCTTGAGATTAAATTTTGTGCTAGTAGCAATGTATTGACAATATGAGGAAGTAAAAAATTTTTATCCTTTCTGTTTTTCATGTGTTACCTGAACCCACTCAAAATAGCTGACAGTCACACCTCCAGCATTAGCATATATGTCCGGAAGTATTATAACTCCTTTCTTAGATAGAATCTGCAATATCAACTCTCACAAATAAGAACCATGTAATCTTTATGTAGGAAATAGCAAAAGCAGGAGAGTAATGTTACCTCATCTGCTTCAGGGTCGGTAGGATGGTTTGCTGCCTCTACAATGAACTTAGCCTTCACATCTGCGGCATTTTCCCTTCAGAGGACAACATAGGGATTAGTTGGGTTAATCATACAGATATATGGTTTTGCATACTTAATGTTCAGATGAAGAATTACTCTGTGAAAAGACATGTCAATCAATTCAAGTCTTTATCTATTCTGTTACTTAAAGAAATAACATCACTAGAACTACAATTATGCTTATAACTACAACAACATAGAGACAGCAAGAAATTTGCACGGACGAGCATTAGCACTGTAGTAGAAACTGGAAGGCAAGGTAAAGGTTTCTTGGGGACAAGGACAAACCTGTTCAGAACTCCACCTAGAGCACACGGGATGAGGACATCACATTCATGTACCAGCAGTTCACTGGAGTCCATAGAGTCTCCTCCATGGAAATTTGTCAAACTGCCAGTGGAATGTTTATGCCTAAGCAATTCCGGTATGTTAATTCCTTTTGGGTTCTTCAATGCTCCAGTGATGTCACTCACTGCTATAACCTTCCCACCTCTCTCATGTATGAGCCTTGCTGCCCAGGACCCAACATTCCCAAAACCCTTAAAGAAAAAATAAACCAGTAAAGGCTTGCTGAACAATGTATTATACTGACATCAAATTCAGAAATGAAATTTTGTTTCATCGTTACCTGGATAACAAATGTCAAACCTTCAATGGATTTCCCGTATTCAGCAAGCAAAGCTTCAGTAGCAAAAACGACTCCACGACCAGTTGCAGCCTCCCTACCCAGTGATCCGCCAAGATCCTAATATTACAAATATGAATATGAGAGTAGACAGGCATCATTCTGTTCAGCATTTAGATGACCATTCCAATATTTTTGAAAAAAGGTGCTCTTTACTACTTACTATGGGCTTTCCTGTGACAACAGCTGGAGAGTAACCGTGAAATTTTGAGTACTCATCCAGTATCCATGCCATGGTCTGTTTTTACATATTTGGCCCCATAAACAATTGTTGTATTATAAAAAATCAGACACAAAACAAAACTGAACACATGAATGCATTATAAAAGAAACCAATGGGAGAAGATACAACCTGCGCATTAGTGCCCATATCTGGTGCAGGAACATCTGTATGAATGCCGATGAGATCATGGATCTTTTGGGTGAATACACGGGTGAGTCGTTCTAATTCACTTACACTTAAATCCCTTGGGCTGCAACCGATCCCTCCTTTTGCTCCACCATATGGTATGTCAGCTACAGCAGTCTTCCATGTCATTAGTTGAGCTAACGCATTTACTTCATCAGGGTCAACCTTTAAGGATAAATAAATTAGGAAATACTTCACAGTCAATTCTAAATTACACAACCACAAAATAATCTAAGAGAAAAAGAAAAGCCATACTGCCTTCATCAGGTAGATTGAAGACAAGATGTGTCTGAAAAATTCTGGCCCAGAGGGTTAAGGAATGTAAGAATGTTGACTCCACAAAATTATTAAGTTGGGCTTGGAATGAATTCTTAAAGTAAGTAAATACAGGTCATTCCATATTCGTGATAGAAAAGAAGATTACTTCAGACTTTGGGAGAGACACATCCTAATGCAAAACACTTAAGGTGGTAGTTGGTGCTTGTCCTTCCTAAAAGTTTATTCCAATTGGAATAAAAGCCAGAAAATTTATAGAAGAAGCTCATGATATCATTCTGTTCTATCTCATGAAAGCAAAAAGAAGATTCTGCACCATTTATAAGCATAAAGCTATACCATTGTCCTGTGTGCACTACTATTGGCTGAATCAGCAATTAGACACAGGGTTGTGTTCTTTTTAAGAAATTGAGCCTCCCCTTCAATTGTATTCAGACTCAACAGTATTCATTAAAGGTGCAGTGTTGAAAATTAGAATTCATTCTGTATGCTCAACTTCTGAAGCGAATTAGGATCCTAAAACTGACGAGAAGGAACAAACTGAAAATTTCACTACAACGATCAAGAACATTGACAAGAGAAAAGAATCAAGTTTCTATGAAGCAAAGAAACAAGTTTCTACTTCCATCCAAAATCTAAAGCTCTAGACACGCCTTATCTAAACCAGATATGGACTGAAGCAGAAGAAAGACAAGAATTATTTATTCAACACACGCAGAAAAAGTAATCACATAATACCTCGGGATGGTATCTGATTCCTCCTTTCATGGGTCCACGAGCATTATCATGTTGCACTCTGAATCCAACGTATGACACCAGAGTTCCGTCATCCTTTGGAATGGTGCATTCCACCTGATCAAAGCCACAACCAAAGATCAAGAACAGCCTTTTCCCAGGGAAATCCCGAACAAAAATTACACTTCAACAACAAATGAACCAAACACAAAACTCAGTCTTTCCTATACCTTAATCTCTCTAAAAGGGATCAAAAGACTCTTTTCGACTTTGGAGTCCAACCCAAGAATCCGCGCTGCATGGCGAAAATTACGGTTTGTTGCTGCAAGAGCATTCATTGCTGCCTATAAAATCTAAAAACAAAGAGAACCCAGGAAAACAAAATACTCAACTACGACAAACAGTGAAGAAAAAAAAATGAAAGAACGAGAGACGCTAGTTGGGGGGGACGAATATATACAGAGGAGGAAAAAGACTGAGACTTTATATGGAGAAGGTACAAACCTACGGAGGTAATTAGCGAGAGTGAATTAGTATTACGATAATCAAGAATTTTACAAGAGAGAAGATGGGAAAATAATATAAATTTTTAATATTTCAAAAAATATTCGTAATATTATTTTTATTTTAAAATTAAAATAATTATAAAAAAATTAAATTTTTATAATTTTTATAGTTAAAATATCGAGTAAATAAATAATTAGTACCAAACTAGTTAGTAAATAAGAGATCCGTCGGTACCGCATATATAAAAGTAAAATAATTAAATATATATTATTTTATAATTGAGTTAATAGAATAAATTCCACCCATTTAAAAAATTTTAGTCATGGCTATAAGAGAAACCACTAATTGACCATAATATCCTTGTAATTACTGCCACGCTTGTCTCTAAACTTTTTTATTATCAATTGATCACGATGGTTTAAAAATGTTTATTTTGAAATTTTCGGAATAAATAAAGTATATAAAATAAGTCATTTAACTTATTAATGAACTTTAAAAAGGTTAAAAGTTTCATATAGAAAAATAAATAATAAAATGAAATGAAATTTAACATATTTATTTGTATTTTATGTTTAAGTTAAGCATAATGTTATTTTAATTTTAAGTGTGTAGATGTATATAATCAACAAAATTTTATAGATTTAACCCATGAGTTATAATTCTTTTGGGTAAGTATTGTCTTAGGTCTCAGCTTATCGGAATATAATATTTTATGATATTAAGCGAACTTTGCATTGACAGCGAGACTGTGATATATCAACAGAAAAAAGAAATAAGAAAATGAGTTTTCCCATTTAGATGAAGTCAATGAATTAATTATCATAAATGTATTTAGATAAGGTTTCCATGAAAAAATGTCTTAAGAAGGTTCGAGTCCAGAGAGGCAATTCCAATTTTACGAGCAAAGGTGCAGAAATTATGGAAGTAACACAGCCCCATGTGCCAAAAAAAAAATTATATATATATATATATATTTCAGGGAAATCTAGGCCGTTTGTCGCTGACCCTTGGATCTTCATTCCCGTTCCTCTATTTCTACTACTTTCGAAATCCGAATCCCGACCTATTTCGCGTTTTATACGAGACAAGGACAACATAGTAAATTTATTTGTGCTTACCCAATTTCTTTTGATCCACGTACTGATTTGATCCTTGTTCAAATAACTTTTTGGCAGGTAATGGCACGTTGTTGACGTGGCAGGCCGCTATTGATAAGTCTGGCTGTGACGTTTTTTCACGTGTAAAAATTATATTCGAAATATTTTGAAGGTTAATGGCAGTTCCTTTTTTTTTTCCTGCTTATCCTTCTTTTTTGTACATTTTTTTTTATTTTATATTCATCATTTTTTTCTATTTGTTATTTTTCTATTTTGTTTATTTTTATTCTTCTATTTTCTGTTTATTGTTCGTCTGATCATTATTCTCGCTTTTTTTTTTAGTTTTTGGTGCAATTTTATATTGCTACTCTATTCTCTTTTTTTTTTTTTGTTTTTCAGGGTGTAATTTTGTTTTGATATTTTGTTTTTCAGTACAATTTGTTTTAAATTTTGTTGTGTTTTTAGTTTTTTAAAAGAAAATTCAATAAATTCATACCTATAAATTAAAATACAAAAAAAATAATATAATATCTATTAAATAAAATACACAAAGAAATGAAACTATATTAATATAAGAAATGAAACTACAATTTTATTACCTTTGAAGAAATAAAATTTTATTAATAGATTAATAAACTTTTATTTTAATCATAATGAGCCCACAACTTTTATAACAAATAAATCTATCTCAATAAATTAATGAACGTTTACTTCATTACAAATGAATATTTACTTCATTGCTAATAAAAATAGAGTTTAAAACAAAATGAACATTTATTAATAAACTTTTACTTTGAACATATTTCAATAAACTAATGAATACTTATTTCATTGCTAATAGATCTAGAGTTTAAAATAAAATAAACATATATTAATAAGCTAATAAATATTTACTCTATTTGTAATAAATTTATAATTTAAAACAAAATGAACATATATCAATAAACTAATGAATGTTTATG
This sequence comes from Balakata baccata, assembly GCA_949630135.1. Classification (NCBI taxonomy): domain Eukaryota; kingdom Viridiplantae; phylum Streptophyta; class Magnoliopsida; order Malpighiales; family Euphorbiaceae; genus Balakata; species Balakata baccata. Next base: position 32,494 of record CATIWF010127017.1, read on the forward strand.
ATGTCTAGACTGTAGAATTAACATCATTAATTCATTAATTTAAAAAAAAAAAAGAAACACATTTTTCAGAATTGGTGTTGCACATATATGGATAAATTGAAAACCAAAACCACAACCAAAAACACCAGTAGATGGGATAAATTGAAAACCGAATCCTAATTATCAATTGGACCTCGACTTAAATTTGGGCATTTTCAAGAGTTTTTTAGGCAAATAACTACATTAGATTACATAATTATTGAAATAACTTCAAGATAAAAGCTATCCCATTTCTCCTAATTGAATAAATATATTTTCTCAAAATACATCTTTTTACTTTTAGATAATAATTAGCAGTTACTTATTTTAAAATATATATTAAGTTAAATTCTTAAAATTAAGAAATAAAAAAAATCTCTGAATTTTTTAAAATAATATTACCATAAATAGATTAACAATTATAAATTGCTAAATTTAATTATTACAATATTTTAATAAATTTGTATTTTAATAATTTATTGATTCAATGTTAAGAAAATACAATATTTTTTAACATATAATATTATAATATACGTGGAGTACATCTAAAACAATAAAGAAGTGTATTGTTCTTTTACTGAATATTTAAATATCAAATATTGACTACAGTGTTTGTATGTTATCTGAAGGTTATATTTATGGTATGTGATACTAAATTCTATACATTTTACACATTATTAATGAAGGTTATGTGAATATTATCTGATACTAAATCCTGCAAAAATGTTAATTATTTTTAATAATGAAACCAAAATTTTTTTAAGGTCAAAACTGTTATATTCGATGTATATGTACAAATATGACCAATAAAAAGACCTTCATTGAATTTCCAAATTAGCCTAACAGTCAAATAGAGATTAAGTTTTTTATAATGGAAGGAAATAAAAAATAAAAATATTTAATTTATCTATAGCCTAAACTATTTAACTATTCCCATTAGAACCGATTATTAGTATCCACTCACTACTCGTTTTCGCCCAAAATGATTTTTTTACCGGAAGAGTTGTTACTCCAATCAAATCGACACTGAAAAAGTTGTTATCCTTGACATGAAACTCTACATGCGTGATCGGATGATTGATTGGAATCTCGAGATGCTCGTTCTAGTAGAGAAGAAGAGATAAGAAAAGTTCAAAAAGAAAATAAAGCAGGATGATTTAAGTATTTGTATAGTAGAAATGAAGAAGTAGTTTCAGAAAGAGGAAATAAAGAGTGTTATCGATTTTTAGCGATTGAGATTAATTTATTTAATTTAATATTACAAGTATAATGAGAATTTTGAAACACACAAATGAATCTTTTAATTAATGAAATTTATTAGATATATTACGGTAATTATTATTAAAAAATGACACTATGTATAATTATTTCAATTTTTAATGAGAACTCGCATATTACTGTAACAAGAGAAAACCCCAAAATTCCAGCCTAGAATCAATTTGTGACGAGGCAAAATCAACTAATCAGAAAAAAAAAAAAAAAAAAACTCAAACTCTACAAATTTTCAACGAGGAATTTGATAGTCGTTACAACTACAGGAAAACCTTGATCACCAGTAGCACAAGTCTCTGAATCCGGGGGAAAAAAAAAAGAAATATCGCGAACTTTAAAACACCTTATTTAAGAAAAGAACAAAATGGAAGACAATAATAGATCGAAAATCCTCACTGGAAACCATAAAAATCGTTTCAGATGTCTTTTAAGCTTTCTTTTGAGAAAATTAATTATTTATTGGTTATTTATTGATTTTATTATTTAAATATATGGTTTTTTTTTGTTGGGTTTTTGTTTTTGGGAATCGGTAAAGAAATTTAAATCTTTGATATAATTTTTCAGATTTCTTTTCTACTTATTAGTATTTGGTACACTGTAATATAAAGAAAGAGAATAAATTTGATGGAAACATTCTTAAATTTTTTTTTGACGAATTGAGAAAGTAAAGGGAAAAAAAAGTGATGGAAAAGAAAATAATTTCAGTGGAATCCATTTTGTATACATAAAATTTAGAATAATATAATAATAACCTAATGTACAGGTTACAAGTTAAAGTATTAAAATTAATTTACCTGATTAGCAAGTTTTAAGTTATTTAATATAATAGTTGAGATTAAAAATGTCCAATTCAAGGATTATAAATGCAAATTTATTAATACATCAAATGTATTATAAAATGATTATTTTAAATATACAGAGTAAAAAGTTTTTTATAAATTCAATGAACTTTATATTTTTACTTTTCATTTTACTTTATTACATACAAATTAATATTTATAAAAAACAGAGAGTAAATAATTATTATAAAAAAGAGAAGTATTTTTAAAAAAATACACTAATAAAAAACGAGAACACGTATAGAAAGTAAATGTGCATTAATTATAATTAGAATAGAGAATAAAGTTTGGTTGTCAAAATCGTTCTCTTCTTTAAATTTTGAAAATAAAGAGTTCATTGTAAATTTTTTTATGTAATAACTCTTTAAAATAAAGAACATAATCTAAATAAAAAGTCTACTAGAAATACTATTAGAGTATCTACATCTATGCAATTATATATTTTATTTTTGCAATTGATATTAATTTCAATTTGTAGAATCCGATTAATATTTTAACATATTATATTTATTATTTACAATTAAAAGTACTATAAAATAATAAAAGTAGAATCCATAAAACTTTTGATAAATTGGTGTAACCTCCACACTGTTTGATAGAATATAGTTAGTCATCTATTTTTAGAAATATATTATAAAATTTTTCATATTTAATTTAATATACTAGTAGTGATTCGACTAATTTTTTTCATTACATATAAATAAAATATCAAATTTATCATTCTTTTTTTTAAAATACCAAAAAAAAATTTAAAAATTTAAATGTCATCAATTTTTAACCAAAATATTAAATTTATCATTCTTTTTTGATATTATATTTTTCAAATTAATAAAATGTCAAATTTATCAAAAAAATAAATAAAAATATTTTTAATATTTTTTTAATTGGCTAATAAAATATTTTAGTTGGCTAATAAAATATTCTATTCAAAAGTAATAAAAAGTCTTTTTAGTTATTCAAACCAAATCTAATAGATTTTATAATGTTTTTTAAAAATAAATAGACTAACTACTATATTTAGCCAAACTTCAAGGATGTATTAATAATTTATCCTAAAATTTTTTATTCAAATAAAATTATCTTTTTTCTTTCATTAGTTGTAAGCTTGCAATTACTCTCATAATTGCTTTGCAATTGCCACATCACCATTTGCAATTGGCTTTGAAAACCGATGATGACGCTCTTATCATTGACATGCAATGCTCTTGAAGCAACAAATAATAATAATAATAATAATAAACTATCACAAATAATCGAAGCAGAAAATATGGATTATCTTTGGAGTCATCATACATTTCCAGCTTCATAAAACAAATAGAGTAATCATAGGTATCTCAGCAGATACATTTGCCATATTGCCTTCATTAGCTGAAATTAGGTTAAACTTCTTTCCTGCAACAGCAAGGCAATATAAATATGAACATGCTGGTTGCTCATGGTCTTTTATGAAAAGAAAGAAAAGTGAAATGAATCAGTATTATTTTTCCAAGCAGCTAAATCAGACAACTTACTTTCTTTTTCTTCGATCAATACCAGCATTCCTCATGTCATTTTTCACAAGCGTAGAGCCAGTGGGCATGCCATATGGCATTGGAGAAACTGCTGAGGCAGAAGCAGCTGGCATAGCAATAGCTGTTGGAGGTAAAGGGGGTACTGGTTGCAAAGGAGGTGGTGGCGGCACAGAAACAGCGGGTGCAGGAGCAGGTTCAGGAAGTGGTCTTGGTAAGATGTGCTTTAATCGATTGTTTCTATAGTTCTTCCAAAAGAAGAATTGCTGCCTATGCGCCAATTCCTAAAAGATCCACACGAGTGAGTTATAAGAATTACTCTTCTAGCCAGTCACTTTCACTTGCGTGGAAACATTAATACCAAAAGAAGTCATACTAGCAGACACCAATTAGCTGTATAAGTTTATCACTGACTCAAAATGCAATAATCTCCATGAAGCATCTAATAGAAACTTTCATTAAGATGCATGATGAAAATTTTCGGAATAAAGATAGAATAATCGCAAGGCAAATGGACCCAAACACAGAATACTAATCAATTAAGTGATCAAGACAAATGTTGAGCTAGAAGCTACGATAATTCTTCTATAACTTAACAAGGAAAAGTATAACTTAGAATACACATAATGGTATCTCTTTTAAATACCATCTGCGATTGATATTTGTTTAGCTGTACAAGCTTGTAAACTGGAAGAAACCAAAATCCTTAGCCTATAGGGGCCTCAATTGTTAAATGATGTAAAGTTGATATAAAGAAACAAAAGAAAATTACTTTGTTGCCAGGATGTGCCATTGCATTGCGGAAGTTTGCATTTTGGAGCAGTTCAAGAAAAAATAGGCAATGGGGGTACCTGGAATCATATCAATGATGAGTGCATGGATTTGGAAAAAAAAAAGAAGGTGAATTCAAAGATGTTAAAAGAACAAGAAAAGAGTCAAAATAATTTCAGTTCATTAGAAAAGCTAGCACTGATATTATTATATGAAAGTCAAAGTTCATTTAAGTATGCTGTAAGTCCTAAACCTATAAGATAGCATACTTTTAAGAAATCTGCTCACATTATAAATTTCATGTACTCAGGCCGTTGCCAGTACTGAAGGTATTTCAAGTAGCCAATAAATGCTTCATCTTCAAAATAGCGATTCTGAGCCAAATCTACATTAACAATTCGAGACTCAGCATCAGAATAAAATGAACAACAATATCCTAAGTGAATTTTCTCGTTTGACAAAAAAAAAAGCTATTGTATATCCTAAAAACACACTATCTCACTAACATCTTTGATGCCCCAACTCACAAGCAAAAAAGTTGACACCACATATAGTTCACATCATGGTAGGAAGAAACCACGAACTACCAAACCAGCCATGGAAATTATTTCGGAAGCTTCTATTGCATATTAAAAGGTTGCTAAGGCCTCAGATCTGTCAAAATATTACTTCCTATGATAGTAAAATGAAAAAGAAATTGGCAAACAAACGAATTTACAGTGGGCATACTCCCAAAAAGTAATTTGCTTTGAATTTTTAAAACAAACAAGTCAACAGCCCCCCAAAAACAGTTAATCCTGGAAAGTGTGAACTACACAGCACAAAAAAAAAGCATTACTTTTTCCCAGCATTCAAACTATGAGGACATATGATCCGAAACTTTATTAACTTACAATGGATATAAGTAGGATTAGCTAGACACTGGACAAATTCCAATTCCAGCAAAAACCGTTGCCGCCCATCATCCGTATCCTTGTATATGCTCTTTGGCCTGAAAATTATTCCCCACCACACAGAATACGAGAGAGCGACAGAGAATACATGCACGAAGTTATGCAACAGTGAGATAGGAGTAAAGGGAAAGCAATCAATGGAAACGCAATCAAGCGAAACAAAACCCTAACATGAACTTGCTCAAAGAATTAAGTAAAGCCCAGCAAACTCTGATTAAATCGATAAGGAAAGCTATGAAGAAAAGAATAATAAGTTATGGAGAAGAAATGTAGCAAAGAGAAGTAAAGCGCTTACGAGGATGGAGTATCTGGCGCACTATCGATTTCTTTAGAAGCCATTAAAGCCTTTGTTACAGAAACAGTTGATTAAATAAGCAACTACAAACAGCAAAGATAAAACATAATACGAATATAAAGAAAATGAAATTTGCAGCCACAAATTACCTCAATTCAGAGCCACGGTTCCAGGAAAGGGCATCACAGAAAGAAAGAATCAGAGGAAGGAAAGCCAAATTTCTGAACATTTTAAGTTTTTACTTGGTACTAGTAATTTGTCTAAGCATGTTTGGAACTTGGAAGAGTTAAGCCGATCCATAAAACTATCGATCCAGAGCGGAAATCCAGCCCATCTACTGTCGGGTTGAAGCTGGCGCACACTGCATTCACTTAATTTTTTGGGAAATTTTCTTAAAATGACAAAAACCTCCTAAAATTTTACAATATTATTTCTATTTAATTTTTTTTTCAAAACTATTAAAAATATCTAAAAAATATTATAAGAGTATTTTGACTCAAAAAGTTATCCTAAAATATACTAAAAAGTGTAAATACGGTATATTTCTGGTATACATTGATTTAGTATCTTTAAAAATACTTTGGTTTGATATATTTTGAAAATATTTTGCATATACCTTAAGAATTGCTTATGAATACCTTGATAATTTTTTGGGTATACTTAGAAATATTTTGAATATATCTTAGAAATATTTTAAGAATATATTGAATATATTTTGGAAATACCTTAAACTTACATTAAAAATAAAAAAAAGAAAAAGAATAATAATAATAATAATAAATTTACCCAAAAATCCCTCACAGATCCAAAAATCTATCAAATCAATTTCCAATAACTTGAAAATCCTATTGCTTGGCTTGTGTGCTTATATAGTTTTTGCTAGGCAAATTCAATGATCCTTGGAAGTCATAAGCCGATTTTGTTGATTTTGGTGCAAGTGAATCGACTCAACAAAGCGTGCAATATTCCAATGCAGAGTCCAATGAAGAAAAAGTTAAAATTTGGTATTTCAATAGCAGCTGTGCTTTTGATATAATGAAAGAATTGACATCTTCTTCATTGAACCAATTACTATTGTATTGAATCATTATAACAAATCAGAAGATCTAAAGTGATTAATATAGAAATCTAAAACGGAGACACAATGAGAAGAAGAGGCAAAAAATTGGAGATTAGATTGATTAAAAAAAAGATACAAAAGAAATAATATTAGTAAAAATGAAAATGCACAAATCCAGTGTAAAACTGAAAAAAGAATAAAAATATAAGTAAAAGTGAAATTTTCTCTAATTTTTTTTAAGGATCATAATAGAGCCTAATTAACATTTTAATCTGTGAGTATCATAACAGGTTAGGGAGACTTTATTACTACATCAATAAACTTAAGATTAAAGGTGAAATATATTAATATACATAAATGACAAATTAGAGAATAACGGTTGAAATTCAGCCGAAAACAATTAAAACCTATCTTCTAATTTTCAGTCAAAATACTTCTAGAGGTGATTTTTGTTGCAAGTACTGACTGACCAAATTATTTTCTGACTTTCCATCAAAGAATGAAGTAGCCGCATATGAGTTTTAAAATAAGATTCGATTAAAAAAAAAATTTCCTAGACCACTGAATGATCTGTGATTCTTATTATTCTCTCCATGTTTTCTGGTTGAAAAAAAAAAAAAAAAAACCCCACGATGATGTTTTCGGCTGAAATCATCCATGACAAAAATCCTTCACATTAGTCCTACAGAAGTGAAGGATATGTAATATATTGCCAACTCTGAACTCCAGCCGATTCTCTTCAGAAGTTACGCTATTTATTTTATTAAAGGTTTTCTGCACCGAAAAACAGGAATGCCAAAACTTATCACTAGTTAAAAGTATAAAATTGAACAACATAGTGCCTCAGGGCCTGTTGCCTAAACCATAAAATAAGTAACCAGTCATTTGTTCCTAAATTTTTAGAGTTATTGCGTGGTCTTTATGAATTCCCAAAAGTCACAACTCCATCTCGCTAGGAAACTTTAAATCCTAGATCATGAATACAAAACTACATCTGAAAAAGTTAAAAAAACAAAACCACTTCCACAACATTTGCACATCTGACGCCCCATAAATCTATAAAGCATGAGCAAGATTTGTTTAACAAAAATACAAACTCCATCGAGATATTAATTTTAGATGAATCAGATTGGCCTTTGCCTTGCAAATGATGACACGCGTCTTTTGGCCATCACATAAACCCCAATATGATCTCAATCCACGAACCAATGGTCTTCTCAGGGCAGCCGCTGCTCATTAGTATGGCCTGTATCGCATGGGTCTCCTGAACCTTGGAACCCTTCTGTATATTTATAATAAATTAATAACCGGAATGTCAGTTGCAGAAAATGCAAAATAAATTAATGCTTTTGTATAGAGATGGCTGGCCAAAATGTTACAGCTTGAAACATTGAAATTCAAACATTTTACATGACAGAAAACATATCAATAGCACAGCAGACAGACAGCAATCACAGACTGAGGAAATCACTCAAGAAAGATGTTAAGATTGATGGGAGGTTCCCTGAGTTTCCAACAGTTGTCAGCTATAGCCACTTCACGACATAAATTGAAATGTTCTTCATCTAATCCAATAGCTTAAAAAGCCTCAAAGTAGCCAGTTTATAGTTGTAGACTTATAAGCTAAAGCTTCTTCTACTATAATAAGTTAGCCATGAGCAATCAAAACCATACATATGCATGAGAATTAAATTTATCTGAACAGTATGAATGCTTGTTTGGAACCATTGTCACATGATAATTTGATATTTCCAATCATGTTCAGCAAATACAGAAAATGATGCCAATAAGACTACAGTTCATTCCATTAAAGAGGTGTTTGAATTGCTGTTGAATATCCTAAAAGTAAGTTTTGAATTTTTTTATTTAATTGACTGATTTTTTTAATTTTTTATAAGCTTTTTTTTTAAATCTCTTTTTAGAAAAAATATCTATTTACCTGCTTGTACTAAAAAACAGTTTTGAAAACTCAAAATAAATTAAAAATACAAAATTTTTTCCAAAAAGAGTTTTTCTGAAATTCAATCTCAAACAAGCCCTAAACCAAATCAAGCAACATAGTTTGTGACATTATTTTAGCCATTAAGAAAATAATTCCAGTACCATTACAAATTCAAAATTTACAGTTTTATCATTTATGTACTATATGACATATCATCATTGTAGATTGAACAGCATAAGACATCACTGCTTAACAAAATAACAAAAGGCAAAAAGGAAAAAGTGACTGCTCAAAACCTTGTTCCCTTTAACAGTTCTAATGCATCAGCCTTTTTATTTTACTTTCCAATATCAATATGTTCATTTGAAAACAGTCATGAACAGTTCAAATATAAAATTACACCATAATGTACTGTTTCAATCACATGTTAGAAAGGCAACAAGCATAGGCTCATTAGAATTTAGAGATATGAATAACATCAATTTTTTCTAGCATTTTCCATATCATCGAGTGACTAAAAGAGGTGAAGATATTTAAATGCTTACCCATAACCATATGGGGGAAAGAAAGGGACTGCAGGTGCAAAGGGCCTTCGAGATCTGAACCCTGAATATGGGTGCCTTCCTCGATACTGCTTCATTCCAGGAATGTTGGTTCGCTTGGCAGATACCTTAGGATAAACCAGATCCACTACTATAATCATATAAGAAATTCAGAGAGCATTTAACACCAATGAATACAAGCGAAATACCTTTAACAGACGACCATGCAGTTCTGATTCATTTAACAAAAGAGCATTTTGAACTGCTTCAATCTCTACAAATTCAACATATGCAAATCCTTTTGGTTGACCAAACTTGTCAGTCAAAATTGTCACTCTGTTCACTGTTCCACATGATTGGAAATGTTGCTGCACTTCTTCAGGGGTACAGGCATAATCTACCTGAAGTAAAACATAAATGAAGGGGCATAAAATTAAGCTCTCTCTCGATCAGTTATTTTAAGATGTAACACTGACTAGATATTCAGGTAAAGTCATATGCAAAAAGTTTTATACTTGAGCTGATATTGATAAATTGAAAACACAACTTTATTCAGCAAAACAGTGCCTTTTATAGGCAATTACATCAACTGGAAATATTAAGAAAAACAATACACATTCCATGACTAAAAAACTCCTATTTTGACTCCAACTCAATATCTACTATCCAATAAGGTGATCACATCCCTAAAGACTAGGACAAAACAAAACAGAGTAACACAATCAAAATATCTGACAGTAAAAATATCTAACACTAAGGACAAGAATAATTCCAAACCCAAGCAACAAGACCAAACTGCATCAAGGTGCATGTGTGTACATCAGGAAAGGTAACCAGGCTAAGTAATAAATGATAGTCATAAATAGTTGATCAACATGTAGTATGTGACAACGATAAACTTCGTATTGAGAAACAAAAATTGTATATTGAAAAGCATGGGATTAAATTTCAAAATCACAATAAACAGAAACCATCATTTAAATGCCCCTTGCAAATACTAGTGAAACGTATATATATATATATATATATATTACAAATGCATATCTACCCACAGTCTCATCAAAATAAAAAATTGAAGAAATTAAGAAAAGGATAGTAAACCCTCACATTACCAACATAAACAGAGCGGGAATCCACCTCCTCCTTTTCAGCCTGAGTGGCTGAACCACTTGAAGAATCTTTACACATGTTTCAAGAGAATAAAAATCCATATAAATAACAAAAAGGCGAAAAATGAACTAAAGCACTGTACCATGCAGTGGAATTAAATTAAAAATTAACGTAGCAGGTCATACGAATATATATAGGCTCATGAAAATAACTGCAGCTATAAGAATTCGTATGGGTAATCTTTTCCTATTCAAAACAGTTCAATTGCATTAAGAGAAAAAATGTCAAAATCTCAATCCTTCAGCACCTCCACAACATACATACATGCAAGAAATTATGGAAAACTGAATGTCTGTAACCGCATATCAATATATTTTGACCAGGATACAGATTAAGCAAAAGATCCACGTATAAATGAATTAAAAAGGAAAACTGTTTCTCTACAAGCCCGTCAGATTACGAAATAAGAGCACAATAGACTCAAAAAAGCAAAGACAAAGAAACCTTGGACTGCGCCCATCTCCTTCTCAACCTTAGCCTGCATTTCACGAAGAGCGCCAGCTTCTTCTTCGATTTCCTTCAGTCTCTTCTTCATGTCCTCCAAATCCTAATCCATGAAAATACAAAAACCAATTAAAATCACGTAAATAAACCTAAAATCCTAAATGAAGTTGCAAGAGAAAGGAACCTTGGAGTTAGGGCCTTGGTCCTCATCTTCTTCTGCCCTAGAACTCATGTCGTTATAGTCGTCCATCTCACCCTCGTCGGGGATTTCGCTTCCATACACCTCATGCTCCTGCTCATGCTCTTCGTGTTGATCCATCTCTCGGTAGGGAGATGAGGATTCTTATGCTAAGGCAGATTACAATACTAATGGAGTTTGGGGTTTTCGGTTTTGGAACCTACAGAAAAACGAGAAAGGATATAAACTTGCTAGGGATGCGGAGGTCGGTGTGCGCGCGTGTAAGGTCCTTCGATCGAGATTGGGAATTTTGGAGGAGAAGGGTTCATTTGTAAATTTTCGAAATTCAGAGGGCTACTTTTGGGTTTCTCCTTGAGGAATTTACTCGAAAAGTCATTTTTTCAAAAAAAAAAACCTTTCAATTTTAGCCATGGTTAATTTCAATTTTAGGATTTTTGAATTTTTTTTTAAATATAAATTTTTACGGTATAATTACCATATTTTTTTATTTAATGAAAAAAGAAAATGACTATTTTTTACATTTTAAACATTGATTAAATATTTTATTAACTTATAAATTTACCATTTGTTTTTATACATGAATTTATTTATTTTTAATCATTATTTAATTAACTTAATTGACAAAAAATATATAAATTTGTATTTAATTAATTTAATTATCAAGGTAAAAATTGGACAAACCTTAATCACAAAAAAATATATAAACTTGTATTTAATTAACTTAATTAATATTATTTACTTTGGTAAACCTTAAGTAGCTTTTAATAATTTTTAGTTGAGAGATTGAGTGAATATAGGGTAAATATTTGAGTAAATATTTGATAAATCTTATGTAACTTTAACTTTCATTAATTTTGTAGTAAATTTTAGGTAAATTCCTAATAAACATTGACATAAATCTTAAATAAATATTTGTAACTTCAAATTTTATTAATTTTGTAGTAAATCTCGGATAAATTTTAAATAATTTTTAGATAAACCTTGCGTAACTTCAATTTTTTTTTAATTTTTATATAAACATTTGGTATAACTTAATTAAACATTTAGTAAATTTTTGGTAAATTCAATTTTTCATTAATTTTATAATAAACCTCGAATAATTATTAGGTAAAATTTGATAAATTTTAAATAAATCTCATGTAATTTTAATTTTTATTAATTTTATGGTAAACATTGAGTAAATCATGAGTATATTTTGAGTAAAATTTAAGTAATTTTTGATAAAATTTTTATAACTTCAGTTTTCATTAATTTTAGGGTAAATTTTGAGTAAATTAGGTAACATTGAATAAACTTTAATTTTTGTTAATTTTGAAAAAAAACTTTGTGTAAATGATATTTTGAAAAAAAATTTTGAGTCTTCATAGTTTTTGTAAATATTTACCTGTTTTTTTCTATTTTTATAAAATTCTTTCTCTTTTAGCCCAAATGACTTGAGTCTAATCAGTAAATTGGGCGGAAGATTTTTTTTTTTAACACTGAAAATGCAAACTTCATTGAAAATTGGCAAATTATATTGAGGACTTGAGTCTACAAAGCATTGTGCATTTGGAGTCTATTTTAACACACGTGAGAGACGATGACAATATTATAAATATTTTATCATTTATGATAAAAAAAGTTTATTAGTTTATTAAAAAAAAATTATTAATTTATTAAAAAAATTTATTAGTCTATTAAAAAAGGTTCATTACTAATAAAATAAATATTCATTAATTTATTAAGAAATGTTTATTATAAATAAACTAAAGATTAACTCAAAATAAAATGAAGGTTCATTACTTATTAAAAAGAAATATTATATTTATTAATTTATTAAAAAATATTCATTACTTTATAAAAAAATATTTATTATTTTATTAATAAAGGTTAAATACTTTACTAATAAAATATTCATTACTTATCTACTACATGTTTATTAGGTTATTAAAAAATATTCATTACTTTATTAATAAGTGTTTATTTCTTTTTTTTATAACAAATGAACGTTTATTAATACATTAATGAATTTTTTACTTTATTTATAATAAATTTCCAGTTTTATAATTAATGAACCCTTTTGCATAAACCAATGGATATTTTCTTTATTCGTAATGAATATTTATTAATAAATTAATAAACATTTTTTCTGATGATAGATAATAAATATTTACAAAAATATCATCGCATATTTAATAGCTGTATAAGTTTAATTTATTTATAAAATTGTTATTGCTTCTTACATATGAGATGAGTCTGGATACACAATACTTCATAGACCAGAGTTGACGATACAAGAACTTTTGAAAATCAAGAGATTATCGTTCAATAAGAGTGGCTGACAAAAGGAGCCTTATCCCTAACCTGAGAGGAATTGCTAGAGACAATGGTAAATTATTCTATATATCCGTGTCTATAAAGCTATATAGATTATGTTAATTATTATTTATATATAGATTTATTATTATTTGTAGTCAATTTTTTTCTAGTTTTTCTATGATTTTAAATTTTTTTTATATTCTAAATGAACTTGATTACAAATAATAATGATAAATATACAATCAAATAATAATATAATATAAAATATATTCTAAATAAACTAATTCAAATAATAATAAATCTGTATGCAAATAATAATAAACATACAGTCAAATAATTATGAATATATAATCAAATAATAATAAATATAAAATATATTCCAAATAAATATGATTACAAACAATAATGAATATGATAAATAAATATGCAATTAAATAATAATAAATATATAGTTAAATAATAATGAACATAATTATAAATAATAATTAATTTAAATATTTACAAAATTGTCACTATAATTTTTAAAAAATATGGATCTAAATTCATAATATAAGAATCCAAATATAGCAACATCGGCCAAAGAGTGAGCCACCTCATTAATTTGTCTTCTAGAAAAAAACAAGAGAAATGGGGATTGGCTCTAGCTAAGGTTCTATAAGATATGATAAAATCTCTAAGCTCAGAGTTAACAACTAATTGATTAAGGAAGCTATCTACTACATACTTAAAAGGTGTTTAGGATTACTGTTGAGGGTCTTAAAAGTAGATTTTAAATTTTTTTGATTTAATTAACCGATTTTTTAAATTTTTTATAAACTATTTTTTTTTCAAATCTGCTTTTGAAAAAAATATATTTGAAAAAAATATCTATTTACCTGTTTCTACCAAAAGTAATTTTCAAAACTTAAAAAAAGTTAAAAATACAAAATTTTTTCCGAAAAACGCATTTTCCAAACACAATGCCAAACAAACCTTAGCGTCAATCTCCATAATCACTTTTCAAGCTTCAAATAACCAACCCATGACAACGTTTCTGCTAAGTAGGGACTCCAACTATTAGTAATACACTATGATATACAACTGATACAATTCCCATAAAAAGTCCCGCACTACCATCTCCAAACCTACAACCTAATAATTACTGCTTGTGGCTACATCAATGTTCACCTTGAGCCATCCATATGGGGGACATGACCACTGAAAATGCTGCTGATGTCTACCTTCACTTAAAATTGCATCACTACCCTCAGAGGCATTTTGAAATTGACCCAAAAAAAAATCCATGTCATTATTAACACATTTGCTCGGAATATCATGTTTAGCTGACCAAAGTTGAGAGTTCCTGATTTCATAAATCCCAAAGAATCATGCACACCATCTCTTTACTATCATTATCTCCATCACCAAACATACATTCTAACCAATCTACAAAGTCAGTTATATGAACAACAATCAACTCAATTCTTGCTTCATGCTAACATTGCACAACAAAAGGACAGTCTACAAACAAGTGGGTTCTGTTAGAAAATAGAAGTATTATTAATTCAATATTCGAATAAAATTAATGACAAGAAGAAGGTAAAACGAATCTAAGACATGTGTTTCACATAATATCCTTAAGACAAATTTGTCTCCTACCAACGGTGTTTAGGAAAATCAGCGCTTGTCTCCTAGAATACAATATATATCAAATAGATGTTAAACACACAACATCCATTTATAGCAAACTGATTATATGTGACTCTCTCTATCATTTTGAGGAAAAAAAAAGAAAATGGAAGAAGAAGATTTTCCCAAAAGGAGAAAAAACCAACCAATTCAAAAACTAAAACCAAGAACTCCTGTTTATATTAGATGGAGGAGACATATGATTAATTGTGATTAATCTCTTTAAAAGCTGCCAATTATGCCTTTGTAACATTCAAATAATGGTGAATTTAATATTTGAAATATCATAAAATGAAATTTCAAAAGACAAGAAACTCAAAGGATAAATCTGGAAAACAAATGACACATGCGTGTGGATTAGCTTGCACATACTGCAACACAACGGCATAAGCGTGTGGAATGCATATGGGCGTATCAGAAGCATGGCCGTATGGAATTCATACTGCGTACACACAACAACATGGCCATGTTAGAAGCATGGTCGTATGGAATCCACACTGTGTACACATAACAACAAGGCCGTATGGAATCCACACAGGCGTGTCAGACACTTTGTCATGTAGAATAATACGGGAGTGTCGCTTCAATTTCTAGAAATAAAAAATATAAAAATTAGACTTGGTCCGACTATGAAATTTTGGTTCGATATTTGTGCACACAGGTTGCACATTGGCCTATCTCAGACCATGGATTTGTACCTCTCATGTGCCTGAACCCGCAAGAGAGAGCATTTGATGCTATTTTCTTACCCATTTAAGAATGCATCTTATTATATAAATAAAATTCCAACTTTACATTTCAGTGAAGTGAGACAACTCTCACTTTTATTTTTCCTCTTTATATCTCCTTAGCAAGGAGCTGCCTTTGAGTTTCAATTTCTATTCACACATTTTTTATTTTGAATATATAAATACATTAATTCATAGTTCTCATGTCAAGGAATATATATCCAGGTCTTTCTTCCAAAGCTGAGTTATGAGACTCACCCGAATTATCCTATCAAAATGGCTCATAATCACAATTTTTCCAACAGTTTTTGTGTTCCACAAATTCACCACAAATGATACAAGTGTTCTCAACTGACATACCTTTGAGGGACAATCGATCTCTTGATGGTAGAAAATTGCGACACACCTTCCATAGAAACATTTTAATATTGGGGGGAATTTTTAAATTCCAAATAAGTGTTCATTTCAAAGGACCTATTATAGCATTATCAACCTGAACCTTGTTCTCAACTACAACTTTATACCCTGATTTCATAGTCTACTTACCTTTTTTTTTGTCAAAATGCCAGATTAATTTACCCTTAATGCTTGGATTACCTATTGAAAGCTTCAAAATCGATTTCATATCACTGGCCTCAAACAATTCAAACAACATTTCAATGTCTCCTCTAAAACAGCCCGGCTCTTATAACCCATTTACTTTGACGTCTTTTAGGCCCTCCCTCATCATCATATAGGGTCGAAACCCATTTTCATTAATAACTAACTACTCTTTCTAAATATTAATTTGAGAACCTACCTCAATTCTCCATCTACAACCTTTTAATAAGACTAGTTCTGTATTCCAAATACTCCTCCAAACTTGGCTTGAATTGTTTCCCAAACTAACCGTTAGAAAATTCCCTCTAGGATAATATTTGGCTTTGATCATACAACTGACAAGAGTATTAGGATTAGAAAGCAAATTTTAGGCTTGTTTCCCTAAAAGAGTAAGATTAAATGATATGAGATGTCTAAAACCCATGCTACCTTCCTTTCTATGACATAAGTCAGCACAAGCAGCCTAATGAATACCTCTCTTAGCATCCTTTTCTATACCCTACTAAAAAGAATTTATCATACGCTAAAGCTCTTCGTATAGAGAAATAGGCAATAGGAAAGTACTCATCTTATAGGAGGGAATAGCTTGAGGTACTGATTTAATGAGAATTTCCTTATCCCCTTGTAATAGGGGCTTGCTCTGCCAACCATGGAGTTTTTTCTAGAGTCTATCCCTTGATAAAACTAAAGATAGATCTTTTATTCTGACCAATTAAAGATGACAATCTTAGGTATCTCCTAGTGTTCAATGGATTATTTACTCTAAAAGCCACCTTAGTGCTTTCTTGCATACTCCCTTCCACATTGTTACTAAAGAAAATTCCAGATTTCTGAAAATTGATGGCTTGCCCTGAGAGGATTTTGTACTTAGCAAGGATATTTTTCAAACAATGGCATTCATCCATAGTAGCCCCACAAAAAAGAAGACTTTCATTTGCAGAAAAAAGGTGAGTGATTAAAGGGGCTCCTTTCCATACCGTGTAACTGTATATGCTATTAAAGGCTTCTGCTTGCTTAATAAGAGTTGATAAACTCTCAGCACTGATAATGAAATAAGGAGATAAAGTATCTCTTTGGGGCATACTTCTGCTTGGGAAAATAGGGCCCATATCAACTCTATTTAACAGAAATATGATACCTGATAGTAGTGACGCACAACATCATCCAGTCAACCCAACCGAATCATCATCTCCTTAAAAAATTCAATATGATCATAAGCCTTGCTCATGTCAATTTTAAGAGCCATTTCCCTCCTAATCACCTTTAACATTTCTTTGCATACTGTGAATGATCTCAAATGCAACCACTATATTATCCAAAATCGACATCCTTGGCACAAAAATTAATTACCATAGAGAAATAATAAAAGATAGGATATTCTTCAACATATTAGCCAACACCTAAGCAATAATTTTATGCAGAACATTACATAAGGAGATGAACCTATAGTTGTTCATAGTTTCTGGGTTATCATTTTTGGGGATAAGGACAATAGTATTGTCACTTAAATTCTCAGAAAAAACACAATTATTCAACCATTCTGAGTAGATAATAAAAAATCCATACCTATTTTAGGCCAAAACTACTGGAAAAAAGCTGAGTTAAGACCATCAGATCCATAGAATTTATCTAGGAAATTCATCTTGCGAAAAAGGAGCTTCCATCTTGCTAATATCGTCTTGAGAGACTATAGGTCTGATAAAATTAAGATCAACTTTCATCCCTTCATTATCTCTAGCGAAAAGAAAGTCAAAATAATATTTTAATCACTTGTTTCATCTCAACTTGGTCATTGACAACAATTCCATCATTTCTTTCATTATGTTATTCCTTATTTTCCTGTCAGATGTCATAGTGTGATAAGATTTGCTATTTTAGTCATTGCCCTTTAGGCAAAAAGTCTTCGAACATTGATGCTATCATGCCAATAAGTCTCCTATTGCAAAAGAAGATTATTAAGGGCTGCATATTGCCCAACAATTTTATCACTACTAGTAGTGTCACAAGAGATTTGATAAGGTCAGCCAAAGTAGAGTTTGCCATTTTAATTTTCTAGCAAAAATGATTCTTTCCTCCCCCATTTGCTCATGTCTTGAGAGCAATAGTTCAATCTGTCCAGGAAGTCAACATTTGCCGATGTTACCTGCTTACTATGCACCAACTCTTTAAACTCGTTTTCATGTAACCTTGGTGTAATACCCTTAATTTTCATAATACATGATTTAATTATTTTTGTGGTAAGATATAAAAATTATGAAAATATCATTGACTATAAATATGGTGTCAGTCATCTCTCTCCTTCAGCTCGCTCTCTCCTTCTTCTCTTTCTCTCTTCCTCCTACCACCATATCTATTTTCGATCACCACTCGAACGACCTCCGATCGACACAAAATTCAGATTATAAGTAGATTTTGACCTCCCCAACACTTTGGTAATGTCAGATTTTTAGAAATCCTGCTAGATTCACTGAAAATGGTGGGATAATTTTTGGGTCTCAGGATGCCCCTACCTATTCTCCACCTTCCTAGCCTCTTTTCACCATTCTTACATAGTAAATGAGTTTAGGAGGTCCAAAAACCTTGGATTGGACCTTTGGAGCTCTAGGCATCATCGTTTGAAACTTGATCAGAGTTCAGGTTTTCTAGATGGAGTCGCTAGAAATTTTGTAGATCTAGGCGTTTCTAGTCATTTCAAGACACAATACTTATACTTTTGGACTCCTCACATCCTAATGAAGTTGTTGGTACCATCCGATTGTTATTATGTTACTGTTGGAAATTTTCCGGTTACCGGAGTTCAGCAACCACTGACCGGGTTTGTTGGGCAGAATCTCTGGCTCATTAAATCGATTCATCTGGTACCAACTACACCGTCGTGCTATTTTTAGATAGTGAGATATGAATTTATTTGTGAAATTTAAGTATATTATTTAATTAATGTGATAAATTTATTTTATTGAGTAATTTGATGGATTGCATGATTATGAGAATTATTGAAGAATATATTTAGACATTATAATAGAATTATGAGGTGGTTATTAATAAAGTTGAATTATGGATAAGTTATGGATTATTGAGTTGATTATGTATGTTGATTGGGTATATAATAAATTGGAGACCCAGATTATAATTGACTATATTGAGATGATGATAAAATATTTTTATAGGATTATGACCTATAAGCAAGGGGTTCTCTAGTTTTTAAAGGATATGCTGTCGAATTTTCGGTAAAAATTACGTTAAAGTTTGAATAAAGGTTTCTACAGGAAAATTTGAAAAGAGTCTTGGCTTATGATTTATTCTTGATATTATATAGATATTTCTCATATTTTTATAGATTCTCCAGAGGTCTCA
The DNA here is from genome assembly GCA_949630135.1 of Balakata baccata. Classification (NCBI taxonomy): domain Eukaryota; kingdom Viridiplantae; phylum Streptophyta; class Magnoliopsida; order Malpighiales; family Euphorbiaceae; genus Balakata; species Balakata baccata. The sequence continues at coordinate 52,155 of CATIWF010127017.1, forward strand.
CCAGCTATTCCAGAATCCTGAAAGCATCTAATTGAGGAAATCTACAGATTTGTGAGTTAATATTATATGATTTTATAACATACTATCCATCTCCCCTATATTTTCTCTGGCATGCTAAATAATATATTAAATAATATATTATTATTATTATTATTATTATCATTAATATGCATATAGTAATATATGCTTGAATGTAATTTACTAGAGATGTGATTGAGTGAGATTGTGATGTGATATTGTGATATGATTGTTGGGATGAGAACTATAGCAGAATGTGCTACCTGATGTGTTACATCAAGACCATGTGTATATTGGTAATGATTATGAATTGAATGATAAGATACCCTAGTCGAGTTCGTCTCTCAGGGAATGAAATATATTATAATATGATATGTATATGGATGCTGAGGGTGATAACCCTGGTTGAATTTCTCTCAGGGCACCAATACTATTTGGATAAGTGAACAACTGGAGAGAAAGATTCTGGTTTAGTTTGCTCTCAGAGCGCCAATCATTTGGAATTACAAGAGCCATTGACTAGTAGAATGGAAGTTTATGGTTCTACTTGAGTTACTCACCCAATTATTTGATAATTGATTCTTCATGATGTATGAACTCATTGCTTGTGTGTGTGTATATATATATATTATATAATATTGTGTGATTGTGTGTTATAAAGTTATATAATACTAATTCATTTAATGGAGGCTGACCACCTGTCATTTATTTTTTCTCAAGTAATAGAGATCCTTTTAATATTATTTTGGACTGTCCTGCATCTTCTTCACTTTGCGAGGACTTGATGTAATATTTTTTTTAAATTATTTCTCACATTGTATTGCATATTATAGATCTTCACAGTATCTTATATAAGAATGTTAGACCATATATTATATGAAAATATGTTGGATGAGTATATACTATCCCTTTGTGATGTTATTATGGTTATAAGTATATATTTAACATAATTTATATTAATGCACGATTGAGATACGATGTATTTCTATATTTAGATTTGCTCCATTCCCTAACACTAGTTACGATCCTCGATTTATGATCCTCGATTTGGGTCGTGACACTTGGCTTCACAACTTGCTTTTAAAAAAAAAAAATTTAAACAATTTGTTTCAAAATTTTAAGAAATTTTTAGATGTACTGAATTTATTACGTAATTTGTAAACTAATCCAATTATACAATAATATATTATCTTTATATCAACCAATAAAAATAATATAATTAAGTGCATATTATTATGCGATTGAATTAATATAGTAAATTAGATCTATCTAAAAATTTTTCTTAATACAAGTAAATTTTAATTTAATGATATTTAGTTTAGAGACCAGAATTAAAATTTGAATATCCAATCAAATTCTTTATATGAAAAATAATTTTATTTTAAATTATTTAGTTATTATCAATTATGCTTAAAAATTAAATAGGTGCTTAGAAGGAAGCAACTTTAAAGAAAAAAAATGAAGGTTCATTATACATTCCTCAATTTTTATTAATATCAAAGTGATATATCTCTACTAGTCTTTAATAAGAAAGAAATTCCAATCACTATTTGTAATTGAGAAATTTTAATTGTCTAACTCTTTTTATATCGATTTATTTCAATTTATATTAAAATATTTATATTTTATTATAAATTGAACAACATAAATAAATAAATAAATAAAATATTTTATAAAAATGAGATAAAATATTGTGATAAATGAATTGAAATAAGTAGCATCTCCCGCATAGGAAATTACAAACTGAAAGGCAGCCAAAATTAAAGACTGCTATTTTATTTATTGAATAACAATAAACTGAGACTATTTTATTTATTGAATAACAATAAACTGAGAGACAATCTCCAACAAATTAATTAAGTTGATCTCTTTATGGAGTAGTAATACCTGCCAAAAAAAAGCCGGTCAGCCGCCAATTGGATATATATATATATAAATTTTTTTATAAAGGAGAAAAAACAAAAAATTACATCAAAAAAAAATTTTTTTAGTTAAATTTATAAACTAATTTAATTATATAATAATATATATTTAATTAATTATTATATTTATATTAATTAATATAAATATTATAATTAATAAATTTATATATTACACTGTATGATTAATTAGTCTATAAACCTTCAGTTAGAATTATGCAAATTAAGAGAGAGCGAAAAAAGGAAAAGGGAAGAGAAAGGGAGAAGGGGGAGGCGAGCAACTTACTTCCACACTTGAATTTATGGGGCACAGTTCTTCCACAACCTTCAATTTGCTTGATGGTGCGTGGAATGTTAATGAGGGCGGCAAACTTAGGAGTAACCATAGGGCACACACACTCCCAATGAGTAACCCTAACGCGCTGACAGCAATTACCCGACGGATTCTGACCGTATAGCACCGGCTTGCATGCATTCACAAGAAGTCTTTGCTCCTCCTTACACTCGCTTGGGCTCACCGCTGCCCTCGCCGCTGGTAACTCCACAATACCAACCATCACCACCATCGCAAACACCAACAGAATTGCCTTACTACTTCCTTCCATTTTGATAGTCTTCTTTCGTGCTTTTGTTTGTGTGGCTCTAACCCTCTGTCTCGAATTCGTTTTTATAGGGAAAAAGAGTATAATTTTTAGGTAAATTTTCATGTCTGCTTTTAAAGAAAAAGCGGGCCCTAACCAAATGCGTATACGGAAAAAATTTTATTTAAGTCAATTAATTAAAAATAAAATAAGAGCAATTCTAAAGTGCATCCAGTGTACCCTATATCAGGTGTTTTAAAACTATTAAATTATAGATTTTTAATCTCATCCGTTGAAATTAAAAATTAATGATCAAACAGTTCTAAATTATCAAATGTAATTTACACTATGTACACTATAATATAAATAAATATATATTAATATATAATTAAATTAGTTTAGAGATAATATAATAAATTAAATTTATGGAAAAATTTTGTTTTATGTATATCTCAATCAGTACCCATAAGGTCACGAGTTCAATAATATTCAACTCTACAAATTTTGTTGTTTTCTAAAAAAATGGAAAAGTAAGCATTAAATTTTGACTGGTTATATTAATTAAGTGATGGGAATTGCCTAATAATTTAAATGAGATATTAAATAACTGAGCGGCCTACTTTTCTTAGTTCATTAGCTGCCATTTTGGACTCATTCATATTCATAAGAAAGTTCCTCTGCTTTCATGAAGTCAAGGTCTTAGAGCAGGGACGTACATGTTCAGCGTGGTTCACTAGTAGTATGTATTCCTTTTGATTTTATTGAATTTCCCAGTAAAAGAGTACAATTAAATATTTAAATTTAAAATTTTATAGTTTTAATTATTAAATTAGGATCATTTAGTTAAAATTTATTGAAAGGGGGTTTATAATTGCTGTTTAGTATTTTAAAAATATATTTTAAATTTTTTATTTAATTGATTGATTTTTTTTAATTTTTTATAAATTATTTTTTTTAAACATTCTTTTAAAAAAATAATCTATTTATTTATTTTTTTTAAAAATAATTTTCAAAACTAAAAAAAATTAAAAATATAAATTTTTTTTTTAAAATTTAATCCCAAACAGATTCTATTTTTTGTGTGTGCATTATCAGCATATTTCTAGAAATTTATGGATTCTAATTGATTAAACTCGAACTAACTATTGATCTATTATAAAATAAAGCTCTCCTAAACTCGAGTTAAAATTTATTGGTTTATTAATAATCCTAAAATACATAGGATTAATTACTCATATAGTATTTATATAAGTAAGAAATTCTCTTGCATCCTTACACACTTCATAGGTAAAGAAAATCTTGCATTGCATTTACAGGGTTCTAATAATGCAGAGAGTTTAACAAGAGAGGACTTATGTGGTATACCGGGTGTAAATTATATTTGGTATTTTATGACCATTAGATCATCAACTTTTAATATCAACCATTCATTATCAACGGATGAGATTAAAAATTTATAATCTAACAGTTTTAAAACACCCGGTGTAAATTATACTGGATGCACCTTAGAAATTTTCTTTCCAAGAGCATGTCCACATTGAGTGTTATGTGCAGTCACCTAATTCACTATCAAATTATAGCTGTAATGCAACTCCAAATCTTCCAGTTGGACTTGAAATCAAACTTCAAAAACTAAATTATTAATATTAAAATTTATTTTTCTTAATTAAAAAAATATTATTGAAAAAACAATTTTAAATTGTAAAAATACGACGATTAGGAAAATGGTTAATTACAAAATCCTTAGTAAAGTCCTACAAATAGAAGGACTCTAGGATTAATTTAATTTATAGTTACTAAACTTTATTTTTATTACAGTAAAATTATAATTTTTTTTATCCAAAAAAACTATTGAACTTTATTTTCATTTTACTAAAATCATTTTTGACCAATTTTCAGATATGAGTAACCAGAACTCTAACGCAATAGCTGATATATTACAGAAAATTTGACGTAATTGCTGACGTGTTACTGAAAATATGACGTATCACCAGAAATCAGCTAGAAGTAATTTTAGTAAAATTAAAATAAAATTTAGTAATTTTGTTGGGAAGAAGTTTTTTTTATATAGTTTTACTATAATAATAACAAAATTCAAAAAACATGTGAAATTAACCCACAGACTCCATAGTCCATACGGGAAAAAAAATACTAACATAAAAAGAATGCCTCAGTTACAAAATTACTAGTTTTACCTACTCGTTTTTTATCATTTTTTTTTTTAAATTTTTGTATGTGCCAAATCAATAACAAAATATAAATAATTATATTAGCCTTGGTAAAACAAAATAGAAAATAAAAATTCGATAAAATGATTCCGATAAATTGTGGAGCCAAATTATACAAGGATAAACAACAATAAAATTGCAAGGGCAGTGATTATATATATATATATACACACACACACCAAACCAAAAAGATCCCACATGGAGAAACTTTTGGATATTGAAGGGTATCAATTTGGCACAATTTGGAATGTACAGAAGGATTCAATTGAGGAACATCCTGGAATTAATTAGGCACTACTAGAAGCTGGAAGCAACCACTTAGAAGCCTGAATGTAGCCAAGATTCAGAAAGCGTTTAGCTCCTCCTGTGCTCAGCTGCTGGCTATATTTAGCACGCCCTGTTGGAGTTGCTCCTGCCCCCGTGTTCTGGTATTCTCCAAACAACGGTTGTCTGCAATTTCGCATAATTCATTTGTTTATATATTCAATTGTGTGTGTATATTCATTTTGGTACTAGCTAGACAAAGAAAAGATTTGTTTACGTACCCTTTTGGATGTTGACTGTTGTCCCATCCGATAGGAAGAAGGGTTTTGCCCATGCTACAATAGGAAAATACAACCTCAGGCATTTCCTGCCATGTTCGGCCCAAATATGTTGTACTAACACCATCTCCATTTATGTTGCAATGAACAAATGAGAATCCTGAATCTTCATTCTTCTCTTGCTTTGCTTGTGCTGTTATCACTGTCCTCCACTTTTCTGCTATTACATGTATATTTGTTTGCTGCATTTTCATTAATTAACAAAAATGCAAGTGTTTCATGTTTATATCTTCATGCAATTAACCAATTAAAAGAGAATCAGTTAATTTAAAGATTTGAAAAGATATACTACCAGATACAGTGACTTCCCACTTCCGAAAATAAAATCTACAGTGCCTTCAATGTAACAGCCCTTAAAGAAATGGCGACCAGTCTCATCCAGTAGAGTGTCTTGATATCCACAAATTTTGCAGGAGTAAATAGCTGCCTTGTCCCCAGCAAGTCTTAAAGCGACGGCCTGAGCACCAGCCATTGCTTGTTCCGCATTCGGCCTTGGCGTAGTATTCTAATGAAACCCACAAATCCTAATTGATTAAGAGAAGGGAAATAATTATGTAGGTGTCTATAATTAAACAAACATTATACCTTAATAATGAGATTAACAGCAACGAAGTAATCAGACATAACTATCAAAGTGCCACTTTCAAAAGTCCCATATTTCTTGGCTGTACCAGCATACTGAATAGTTGGAATGCCTGCTGTGTTGGAACCTCGTAAAGTAATAAAAGGCTTAGTTTTCGGAATCAGGATCTTCTCATTGTAGATTCCAGGGCCAATATTTACAATTACACGAGCTTTATTTCCTGAGGGAATGCTGTTAATGGCATTAGTCACAGTCTTAAAATCTCCACTGCCATCTTGTCTCACCTTGATTACTCTACGGTTGCTCTCAGCAGCTTCGAGGACAGGGTCTAAAGTGCCTTTGCGCTTCAACCAGGGAAGAACATTGGCTTGGAACCATGGATTCACTTGGGATGCATCAGCTGGAATTGCTTTTGAATCATCACAGCTAACTGCAACTACAAGAATGGCGATTACGTACACACAACTCATGATTTTTCTTGCCATCTTGCAGTGATTATCTTCAAGGATGAATGTATAATGTTTATATAGGCTCACTTCGTTGAGAAAAAACCCAAAAAAAACTTGGGTTGGGAGGATTCTTCGGACAGTTCTCAAACGTTTAACGTGCCATTATATAAAGGGCCTATGTAGCTATATAAGCGATGATGATCAACTTTTTGTTGTTTCCAGTGACAATTTAACGATCAATACCGGTCAAGTATTTGCAATCAATATTTTATAACTAATTGTAAAATTTATAGCGACTAAGATTGAAAATTAACCTAACTTATAAAATTATTATTTAATTTGTGGGAAAATTATTACTAGTACTCCTGAGGTTAATTAAAATTTATACAATCAGTATATTCTGTTTTATCATATTTTATTGATTAATATATTCTTCGGTTATATTTTGTGTTAAAAAAAGTTAAATTTTGTTGAAATGACAAAAAAAAAAAAATTATTTATTTCTAAAATTTAATTAATTCTACTAATATTTCCTAAAAGTGAATATTTTTTTATTAACAATAAATTCTTAAATTTTAATAAAATGATTATATAATTTAGTGGAAATAATATAGATGAGACCAATTATATAATTTTTAAATTTCAAAAGATACTAATAAAATATGTCAAAATTTATATTATAAATAGTAATTTTTTCTTTATTTTATTTATATCATATTATTTACGTTATACACATTAATTTTCTATTTATATCATCAAGCATACCATATTATTAGAAATAAAATGATAAATTAAATTTTTTTTTTTGGGATTTGATACTGTAGATTAAGTGTACAAACTTTGTACGATTTTGCATCTGCATAATATTGCTAGTGTAACATATACTTTGTTTTATAAATTTTAATAGTATTTATTATTAATTAATCTCTCTGTTTCAAAAAGATAGACTTATTATTATTTTCATGTAAATTAAGAAAATCAAATTAACGGTTAAGTTATGCATTCTACTTAATATATTCTATATTTATTATGAGCATTATCAAAAAATATAAATGAAAATAATTTATATTTATCAGGCATGTATATAATACAAAAAGATTGAAAAACACATATAGAATTGTGCCAAAAATAATTGGCAAGTTGGGCCTTCTGTGAATGAGCAATGTATGGGCTAAGAATTGCAAGATTAAACAGATGGAGGAGGAAGCAACCACTTAGATCCCTCAACATACCCAAGATTGAGAAACTCTTTAGCTCCTGCCTCCGAAAGCCGCGTGCTGTATGAAGCTCGCTTGTCTGTTTTTGCATTTGGTCCAGTGTTTTGGTATTCTCCAAAAAACATGTTTCTGCAAATATACAATTTTTTAATTTATTATTTTATTCTAAAATTATTCATTAAGAAATTAAAAAAAAAAAGAAGAAGGAATTATCTAATGAATTACTTACACTTTAGGTTGTTTGTTGCTGTTCCAGGCTTCAGGAAGAATATTGTCACCAATGTTTGTGTAGGAAAATACAACCTCGGGCATTTTCATCCGGGCTCTCCCTAAGTATGCATCATCTACTCCATCTCCACTCACGGCACAATGTACAAACGAGAATCCTGAATCTTCCGTCTTGGATTGCCTTGCCTGTGCTGTTACGTACTACTGTCCTCCACTTTTCTGCTATAAGATGTAGCTCTGTTTTCTGCATTTTTTTTTTAAGAAAAAACAAACAAAATTATATATATGTCTCGGTTTTTATTAAACAATTTGGAGATCAATTATTTGATAATAATTATTCAATATTACTTCCAAAAATGAAATCAACAGTGCCTTCAATGTAGCATCCTTTAAAGAAGTGAAGCCCCTTCTCATCCAACCTATGTGTCCTGATATCCTATAATTCTGCACCCATAAATAGCTGCCTTGTCCCCGGCAGTCTTAAAGCCACCGCCTGAGCACCATGCATGGCCGCATTCATATCTGGCCTTGCTGCACTATTCTATACACACCAAAATAAATAGAACAATTGAGGGATTTTTTATAAATTAATATAAATTGGAAAATTACACTTTAATATATATCTTAATAATGATATTAGCAGCTACGAAGTAATCAGGCTCCACAATCAGAGTCCACTGTCGAAGGTTCCATACAGTTTGGCGGTAGCAGCCATATTGCAAGTTTGGCATTTCAGAATTAGGATTTGCATATAATGTAACAAAAGGTTTGGTTCTATCAATTGTAATCTTCTCATTCGTAGACTCCAGGGCCAATATTTACAATCACACGCCCAGAGTTTCCCTTAGGAATGGAATTAATAGCATCAGTTATAGTTTTAAACTGTCCACTTCCATATTTTCTCACCTTGATTACTGTACTATTGGACTCTGCTTGATAAAGGACAGGGTTTAGGGTTGCTTTACGTTGTGAGGCAGGTTGAACGTTAGCTTAGAACCATTGGTCTATCTGGGATTTATCAGCAGGGATTGCTTTTCTATCATCACAGCTTACTGTGGTTGAAACAATGCCCAATGATGATACTCAGGATGCTGCTGATGCTATTGCTTGTCATCTTTAATTTCCTTGTTGCTTACTTGGATGAGGATTCTTCGTAATTTATAGGCCTAACGACTAAAGGAATTATTCAGGAAATGTTGGGTTCAGAGGAATTTCCGCATTCATCTGCGCGTTTGTAGTTCGTAAGACACACATGACAGGTAGCAAGTAGACATCAATTAATTGGATGCATATCCTGAAAATTATGTCTCTATATTTATATATCCTTTTATGGGTACATTCTGATTCTATCAAAAATTCACAATAAAAAAGTAGTAATATGATAAAAAAAAAAAATAATACGGCCACATTCCTTTTTCTATATTAATATGTACCACAAGAAAATTTGTACTAAAAATCACTTTGGTTTCCATGAATTCTTGCAGTGAACATGCTTCAGTTTTCGAAATGAAGATGTCTCATTGACTGACAAAGAGTTCTTGAAATTCTTCCAACTTCGAATAACAGATACTAGATCAGCAATCTTGGCACCTATGGTCCTGCAACAATTGGCATGAACAGTAGTCACTGCCCTAATATCCCTGCTATCTTGGCAGAAGCCACTAAAGTACAAGGTATTCAAGAACCTAACTCGAAGCCCTAGCTTTCTGAAAGCACCTTCGTGCATCATCTTTTCTAAAACATCTTGCTCTTTCAGTCCAACAGAGCTGTCTTTTCTTGCATACCATGAATCGAATAATGTAATTGTCTTGTTGTTCGATCTTACCATGTAAAATCCTGTGTTTATTGGATGGGCTTCTGACCACTCATTGCCATTGAACTTATCAGTACTGATTTGAAAGTCTACGGTTCCGTTCAGAATCAGCCTTGGAAATGGATTCCTTAACCACATTACATCAGTATCCTGAAGATGAACCCGTAAAATAATTTCAGAATTGCATAAGTTTAATGATTATAATTTAAGTTAAATTAAAAGAAATCATACCGTAAAAATGAAACTATAGCCTCTCTTAAGCACCTCTGCGAGGAAAAGGGTTCTCCACCACATCATTTTTATAAAATCATCGGACATGTAAATCTTCTCGGTATCGAAAGCCACACCATCAGTTTGTAGTTTGTAGCAATGAAGGCGGAGAAACTTACAGCGTTGATAGGATGTTTGATCCATAGTAACTAGCAAAAGATGATCGATTAATTCTCTTGTGTCTTCCCCAAGCCAGAAGCTATCCAAGAAAATGTCCAGCATTGGCTTATCGCCTTCTACATAAGCCTTATTCACTATCGCAATTATCAAACTCTTGTTTGCCGTTGATGCCGCAGCCAAAGCTGCATCCAGGGTTCCTCTCTGGCCAGTGCCAAGGCTAGTTCCATTGCTTTGTGGGCAATGAGAAGGATGATCTTGCAAAGAAACGAAGGGCTTGGATCCCGCTGGATAGGAGATGAACACATATAATGAACCGATCAGCAGAAAACCTAAGATGATAGCAACAGTGCAGCTGCTGCTACCATATTTCGGGATATGCAGATCTTTTGAAATATCCATGAGACGTTCTTGTTAACTCTTCCGATTCTTCAGATCACAAAGAGATATCTGAATTCATTGACTAACAGATTGAAGAGAAGCAGAAGAAGTTGAAAGGTTGCAGAATTTTATTCTGATGCAGAATTATCACCGGCAAGCAGTTAAGAATTTGCACGAAAATGGAAGTCCTAGTTTGAGTTGTAACTTCAACAATCAATAAGACACACGTTACTTCTTTATTCACTTGAAAAATTAACCATAACGACTAACAAGCCAATAATTACAGCATGACTAATCTTCTTCAGTCTAGGTACACCTGTAAGGCATTGGCATCCTTGTGAGGCTAACCTAACTCCATAAACATATTTATTATTTATCAATTTAATTCTACTATACTATTGGCATATATATATTGTATGATATGATCGGATTTCATGAAAGTTCAATATAGATAAAACAAAATCCTTATTATATAAAGGTTTGGATAATTATTTCTAAAAGAACTTGTTATATAAATAAATTCTTTATATTTATCTGTTAGGAAAAGAAAATGATGGGCTCTAGGTAGAGCTTATTGGCTAGAGAATTTTAGATGAACTACTAAAATTTAACCTTATTGTTTTTTCATCTTAATCTGCACTTTTCACTTTTACTGATTTTTTCAATTTTATCTTTTTTTTTTCTTCTCTCCTTCATTCTCTTTTCATTTGTAGTCATGCTCTTTTCACCAATACTCACAGGCAGCGATCTCACACGGATGAATTGCAATTACGTACCGCTGCAAAGATTGTCCCGTATCCACCATTCACCCTGTCAGAGTCTTTCGTGCTAACGATTCTCCTTCCTTGAACCAATTCCCTGCTTTTCTGATTTTTGCAAAGCCGAAATTGTCGAATACTTCTCTCTAGCCAAGTGCCCTTTCCCCTCTTCGATTACAGGTACACATATCACATTGTTGATATTTTTTATTTCTTTTCCATTAATGAAGTTTACGTTTGAATTGATTATTTAAAGCATACCTTATATAGGTACAATAAGTAAACATGTGGTGTGCAGTTAAGGTTCATGAATGGATAGGACATGATAAGAGATTTGAATTTGTTGTTAATTATTGTGGATTGTATATATTTTTTATAGTGATTAATTATTGTATTATTTAATCTATTCTTCTTTTTCTCTTTTTTCTTTTTGGCGAAAATCACAAAGGAATTTTCAAGGTATTATTAAAGAATTTCTAAGAAAATTTCAAAATATTACAAATGTATTTCTAATATATACTTGAAATATTCATAAAGTATATACAAGGTATTTCGAAGATATATTCAAGAAATTCTAAATGTATTTTCAAAATATTCACATGATATATCGAATTAAGGTATAGCTAAGGTATTTTTAAAGATATTAAATCAATGTATACCCAAGATATTATATAGATATACCGAATGTAACTTTATGTTATACATTGATGTGACTTTTTTAGCATAAATATTTTCGTAATATTTTTATACACTTTTAGTAGGTTTGAAAAAAAACTTTAAGTAAATCTATTATTGTAATATTTTAGAAACTTTTCGCATCTTTTAAAATTTCCTAATGGCTACTGGGGCTTTAGAGTATCACCATCTATACAATTGGATGGTGATTGCAAATTTTGGATTCCACTGTTACATCAGTAAAATTTTAATAATATTTTTAAATGCATTTTATCCCTGCAATTTATATCAATTTCAATTTATGAGATCTAATTAATATTTTAATATATTATATTCATTATTAATAATTATAATTATTATAAAATAATAAAAATGGGACTCACATAAATATTTTATTCATTTGAAATTTTCTCTCTCTTTTTAAGCTTTCAAAATTGAAAGGTATCACCATATTCATGCAATTACATTTGCAATTGCCACCTAAGATTTTACAATTTCATTTGAAAGCCAATAAGGATGCTCGTAGTGAGTTCATTGGAATCACAGGTGGGTACTAGATGGGGCTAGAGTTCGGTCTGCTTCTAACAGTTTCTTCGGGCGACCCATTTGGAATTGCAGTGGAAAAAAGTACTTTTAAAAAAAATGTATTTTTTTGTTTTTCAAGTGTTAAACAATGCTTTTTTTTTTTATACATATAAATAGATATTTTTCTAAAAAATATGTTTAGAAAAATAATTTATAAAAATTTTAAAAAAATAATTAAATAAAAAATTTTTAAATATGCTATTTGAATATCCAACAATAATTTCAAATAATCCTTAATAGTATTGTAGATTAGTTGTTATCTGAATAATATCTTTAAATTGATTTCCTAAATAAAATATAGTATTCTGGATAGATTATTTAGAAATCGAATCATTAAATAGGTCAAGGAGCATCCAATATTTACAAATTTTTATTTTTTTTTCCTGTTGCTTCAAAATTCAAATCAACCTCAGCCCTGTATTATTTTTTTTGATCGATTATAAGTTTGGAAAAGGAAAAATTCAAACTTGAATTATTTGTGAAATTTCTATAACTTTTAACTAAGTGGATTATAGGTAATTCTAATATCGGGCTCTATTGATAAGCATTACTTTGGTTGCTTTAAAAAAAAAAAAAAGAAAGAAAAAAAAATTTAAATTCAAATTTGATATGGCATATGAGGTTTTATAAGTCCAAAGTTTAAAGGCAGTATGATGTCAAATCCCAACAACTCCACTTCCACTGTTTATATCAAAATAATTTAAGTATTCTGTACATTAAATTTGTTCTAAATTCTATTATTCTAATGCCATTTTATAAATAAATAAATCTCGACCGAGTTTCTTAATTTAAAGACAGCAATGGTAATTGTAAATTAAAGTTAAAAAAAGAAGAAGAAAATTTACCATTTGTAAATTGAAAAATTAATCCAGACTACCAAGACTAGCACCTATCCGTTATTTTTTACAAATTCCTCCTTTAAGTTAATGATGAAGTGATCATAGATAAATAAATTTATCTTTTTTTTTAAGTTAATGATAATTTATAATGTCAAAATTCATAATATTGAAAAAAAAAAAAAAGGAGATAGTGTTTCTTGACTCTTACTTGATTATAGATCAGATTTTGACGTGTAAATGTTAGAAGAAAACCAAATAAAATTTCAAGTAGCATCTTATAATAGGGAATAAATATTTATTTATTAATTTATAAGAAATGATTGGCCTTTTTTTTTTATTAATCATTATAAAACATTACTTTTCAAGTTTTAAACTTACCTTTTATATAGATTTGCATTCAAAATTCTGATTGAGAGAAAATTTTTGTTTTTTAATTATTTCATCTCATTTTGATTGGATATATTTTTTCAATTTAAAAGATTGTCTAGATTGATAATTTTATAATAATTTTTTAAATAAATTCAGTTTATTATATTATTTATAAACTAATTTAATTATGTTATAATATATATTTAATTGTTTTATTTTTATTAATTAATATAGATATTTTATTTATAATTAAATTAATAATCTATATAAAAATTTATTATGGAACGGATTTTGGGAAGTAATTTCCTTTTCTTATTGGCGGGCTAATTCCGTTTGACCGGGTATCGTTATCTGCTCTGCTCTGTTCTGCATGCAGGTCAAAGTCTTTCTTGGCTTCTTTCTTCCATTTTTTTCCCTCTCCCCTCGCTCACCTTCCATTCTGTTCTTCATTTATTCTTTCATTCTTTTGGTTGTTTCTCTCTGTTTCTTTTTTTATGAAAATATTCGGATTCCATTCTTCAGTTTCATCACTTTCTTCATAAATCTCAATCATTTTTCTCCTTTGCTATCAAAACATTTGACTTTTCTCCTCCAAATCCTCTGCTGTTATTGTCGTTGAGTTCTGAAAGATCAAACCTTTACTTACTTTTTCTTCAATCTGCGCGTTACCCATGTATATGCTGGTGGATTGTTCAAGCTGCCATACGCCGCTGCAGCTCCCGCCCGGCGCCAAGTCCATCCGCTGTGCCATATGCCACGCTATCACTCTCATCGCAGATCCTCGCTCTGTCCCTCCACCCTCATCCCACTCTTCCTCTAGCCTCCACCGCTACTCTCCCCCGCCTGCAGTTGCTCCGTCTCCGTACAACCACGCGCCACCTGGGCCGCCGCCTCCTTCACATGGTAGCAAGCGGGCCGTGATTTGCGGAATCTCTTACAAGAACACTAGGAATGAACTCAAAGGGTGCATTAATGATGCTAAGTGTATGAAGTACTTGTTGATTAACAGGTTCAAGTTTCCGGAATCCTCCATTCTCATGCTTACCGGTACTATTTCTCTCTTTCAATTATTTACTTTCATCTCTGTTCAATTCAATTGTTTGTTTCCATTTGCCTTTGTTTATATCGCCAGTCACTTTAATTTCATTTATTAACTTCTTTTTAATACATGGTCGGTGAGATCCATGATTTTATTGATGTCTTGCTGATTCTTTTACCTTATTTTTTTCCCTCAATTCAATATGTTTATATTCTTCTAATAAATTTGTTACGGTAGAATCATTAATGGTAATATAGATTAAGTGATGCGACGTGGATCGTGATATTTCTTAGTTTATGGTATTCACCTAAATTATTTACCATTTTGGAATATTTTTTCAGAAATTTTTGAATTTATGATTGTTTTAACAGTAATTTTTGAGTTTATATTACTTTGATTAATACACGTTAGTTCACTGTTCATCTCAAGTGGCGCACCAAGCTCAACGTGTGCACACATGCAAGTATTTTTTTTTGTTAATTTAGCTAAATTTTTTTTTGTTAATTTATTTATTAAATTTTGTTAATTATTTTTTAGAAAAATTATGATACAATTTATAAATTAGATAAATTAAATTAAATTAATAAATTATAAATTAAAGCATTTAGAATTTTATCATACATTAAGTAAAATTTAGAAAATAATAATTTATAAAAAATTTTAGGAATAAAAAATGTAGAGAAAATTTATAAAAGTTGTCCTAAATAATTACAACGGCATCATTTGTTGTAAAAGTTTACTCACGTTGTTATTATTATTATTATTATTATTATTTGCCTCATACATTTTTTTGTTGTAAAAATTAACTAATATTATTATTATTATTATTTTGCATGCATACATAGATATTGGCTTGTTAATTAAATTTATTAATTAAATTTTGGTTAATTATTTAAAAAAAATAAAGACACAATTTATAAATTAGAGGTTGATAAATTAAATTTGCTATCTAATGAATCAATTAAATTTCACATAAAACATATAAAATTTAATTATGTATTAAGTAAAATTTAGGAAATAAAAATTTATAAAATTTTTTAGTGATAAAAAATGTGAAAGAAAAAATAATAATGTATAAATGAGAGCCACGTGGCTCCAATCTGCTTGCGTACACCCATTGAATTGACGCACGTCTTCTAAAATTACCATAAATTTGTAAATACTTTTAAAATTACTATAAATTTGTAAATATAATTTTTAATCACCCTAATTGAAGAAATATCTCATGTGGATTAAGGTTTTGGAGCATATGGTTTAGGTGTTCTTTCGATGTGGTAGTGTTATGGATTAAGGAATGATAACAAATTCTATGAATGATACTCTTCAATTTGACCATTTGGACAACTGCAGAAGAAGAAACTGACCCTTACAGGCACCCAACAAAGCACAACATTAGAATGGCATTGTTCTGGTTGGTGCAGGGTTGTAAGCCTGGTGATTCACTTGTTTTTCACTATTCTGGTCATGGTTCACAGCAGAGGAATTGCTCAGGAGATGAGGTGGATGGGTTTGATGAGACACTTTGTCCAACAGACTTTAAAACTCAGGGAATGATTGTGGATGATGAGATCAATGCCACCATTGTCAGACCTCTTCCTCGCGGGGCTAAGCTTCATGCCATCATAGATGCTTGCCATAGTGGCACCGTATTGGATTTACCATTTCTCTGCAGAATGGACAAGTTAGTCATTTTTATTTCTTGTATTACTCCCTATCTATTCAAATGCTTTTCCATTATGCCACAAAACAATAAACCAACATTTATTGTCCTTGCCAATTGATGCTTGCTTTCATTGGGGATTTGATGAATTTTTCTCGCTTGCTGCCGATTGCATGAATTTGCTTGCTTATGCATTCTTAAATTGTGGATGCAGAAGTGGCAGGTATGTCTGGGAGGACCACCGCCCTCAATCTGGAATATGGAAAGGAACCAGCGGTGGAGAAGCCATCTCCTTTAGTGGCTGCGATGATGATCAAACCTCTGCTGACACTTCGGTAGGCATATATATATGCACATGACAGTCAAACATTTTATTGCTTTGTTTGTAGGTAATCACCATGGGATAATTGAGATAAAACTGATCGAACGATGATAGAAACTAAGTGCAAACAAAGTATAGGAAAATCAAAGTACAAACAGGAAGCACCCCGAACTCTATAATTCAACTAGGAAATCAAAGATTCGCTTTTGGTTTTCTCTGTTGATGATGGGTTAAAAATAATCATTCTGTTGCTTTATACTCAGGCTCTCTCAGGAGTTACTTCCACAGGTGCCATGACTTATTCTTTCATCCAAGCGATTGAACGAGGACATGGAACTACATATGGGAAAATGTTAAATGCAATGCGTTCTACAATTCGAAACACAGATAATGGATTTGATGGTGGCATCGTGACATCTCTTATCACAATGCTCTTAACAGGAGGGAGTCTCGGTGGGTTTAGACAGGTATGTTTGTTGCTACTATATTATCTTATGTTGCTGCTTGTTCTGCATGTTAACCACCACTGCAAAAGCCATCTATAATGACGCCTTTATTATAAAAGAAAATGTAAGACGCACGAAATTGATCCGACACTGCATAAGAACACTTCCTTTCATATATTTTCCTTTTGGCGACGACTGACGAGATCCCATTTTCTGGGCGGATAAGTTACACCATCAGCAAATCTATAATTTTTCGCTTTCGAACTCTAGACAATTCAATAGGGGAAAATGGTAAAGCTTGTTTGCATCTTCAGATCAATAAACTGTTTGACACTGTTCATACATATAATATCAGAAGTCCTCTACAATGTGAGTTGAACTTGCATCCATATGTACAATCTTGTTAATGATGCTTGCTTAGATGTACATAATAACATGATTTACTTTTACATGAGCACATATTTGGGGCCATGCTGAGTTTGCTGTTTGAACTTTTCTGCAGGAACCACAGTTGACAGCCAATGAACCTTTTGATGTTTATTCGAGATCATTTTCCTTGTAACAAGCAAAAGCTATGGCTCTATTTTCTTGCTTCTTGTCTGACTCAGATTCGCTTATGTACAAGTGAGAGCAAACCTATTAGCATTTGTTATTCTTTTTTTGATTGTAAATGCATTATGTTTGTAGAACTCTCAAAATTGGGCATCTGAGTAGTAAATATAATTGATCTTCTACTTGTAAATTACTTGTTTTAAGACTGCCATTGTCGTTTTCATGTTTAGAAAAATTTTCAAAAAGATTCAGTTTAATATATCATTTATAAATTAATTCAATTATAAAATGATATATATCCAATTTGATGTATTTACATCGATTAATGTTTGTAAAAAAAATTTAAATGTGTGTTATTATGTAATTTGATTAGTTATCTAAAAAAAATTTCAGTGGGATTAACTCAAAACAATCAAACTCCTTCCCCATGGAAACACGTGTTGACCATGTATTCCTGCCTCAAATGGGAAAGGAAATGATGAAAAAGTAATGCGAATCGATAGCTTTGAATCACTGAGAATAAAACAATCACAAAACTAAATGCAAAACTAAGATGCATGAATTGATTTCATATTCCAACTTTAATGCATCAATTACCACCCTGCCTTAGAAACGACATGTCGGAAATAAGCTGATATGAACAATTGAACATTGGTAACAACGGGTCTAAATCACAACGTTCAAAAATTCTGAGTTCAGTTATCTTAACCGGGTCCCACATTGAAACAAGCCCATAATAGCTGGATAGGGATTACAATGGATACGGATTTTGCTGGTACACGCACTTATTCCTATCTGTTTAAATTCTAATGGATATTTTCATTAGAGTTTTGGGAGGAATTTAGATAGTAATTTTTAAATCTGTTACTAATTTAAATAGGAGTACCAGTATAGGCTCTCGAATACCAGCTATCCGATTATATATATATATATAATTTATTCTATTGAAATTTAATAAATTTAATAATATAATTATTTATTTTTTATGTATTTATAAAAATTGATGAATTACATATAATGAGACTTTGAAATTGAAATATAATTTTTTTATTATAATGGATAATATATAATTTTATTGCTTTAATATTATTTTTAAACAATTTGATGAATTATTTTAATTTAAATTTGTTGAATTAAATTTTATGTTTTATTTTATCTATTTTATTTAATTTTATAATAATTTATAATAGATTATTTTTATATTTTTAAAAAATTTAATAATCAAAATTAGTTTAAATTTTGTTTTAATTTAAAATTTTGAATAATAAATAGATTTGGATATTAAACAAATATTGTTAATAGGAGGATTTGGAATGTATACTAATGTTAATATTAAATTTTTAAATGAATTTGGAGAACAAATTAGATATTAATATATATAATCTGATTCGGATGTATAATTTTTGCGGGAATACTAGTCGATGCCATCCCGAACAACAAGACATGCCACCTTGTTCTAATTCTATCCTCTATTTCTAACCGAAAGTCGCATTCGCCCATATCACTTAGCAACCACACATATAACGTACACACCTCGCCTCTGTGTCAATGGCTTCCATCCACATCTATCTTCCCATTCTTCCTAAGCCGTCTCCTTGCCGCCGTCGCTCTGGTTTCTCCGTTTTGACTCCAACTAGAATTACTACCATTAGAACAAGGGCAACGGGAGGGGAATTGCTGGGTGATTTTGGGGCCAGGGACCCATTTCCTGCAGAGTTAGAGAGTAACTTTGGAGAGAAAGTTTTGGGCAATGTCAATACTGAGCATAAGATTCTTATTCCCAACCTCTCTGCTCTTTCTCTTGCCCAGCAAGAATGCTCCCTCGTGTCTCCACTGCAGGCTCCCATGACCAAGGATGATGCTCAACAACTCTTGAAAAAGGTGACTTTTGATGACCCACATCATTTGTCCGTGCTTAATTTCACGCTCGCATAATTTTGGTATTATTCAAGTAAAGTCATAATTTTTTGTCACGTAAAATTCACTTATATAATTTAATTTTTGTAAAGTTATTTTCAACTATTAACAATCTAAAAAAAATTACGCAAGCATATTAGTTGACATATAAGACATATTATATTAATATACAGTTTAAATAAAATACCCATAAATTAGTATTCAGTTCAGTACCATAAATTAAAAATAGTGCCAACGAAAATGCCAAAATTTTGTGGCGTGTTTCACATTCCAACTGAGATGTTAGCACAATTTTTTCAGTTGTTGATAGCTGAAAAATCACTTTCAATAACTTTACTAAAACTAAACCATAATTAGGTAACTTTTATGTAAAAAGAAAAATTGTGATTGATGAAATTAACCCCCTTCTTATTCAGGTTTGCTTCTGAAAATTACTATACTGTGGATTATCTGTTGGATAACATTGGATAAATTGTTCATTCAAATGTTGAAGTTTCAATATTTACTATAATTTTCCGCATTAAGTTTCATTTAGGGACCCCAAAAAAAAGGATGTTGTATTCTCCTTACTTTATGTATAAAAATTTGCGGATTGTTCCATAATTATTGTTATCACTCATCAATTATGCACGTATCATGGCATTTCTTTTTTCAGTCACTTTTGGGGAGGTGTGTGCTGGTATTTTCGTTGGTTTCTAATCTACACTGGTTCCTGGAGTTGACTTACCCTTTGCTACAGAAAAGGATCAAACAGCTAGTGCCATACTGCAAGCTATTTGCTTTTCCCTTCTCTTTTTCTAAACCATAATGGTGATAACTGATAAAATAAATGCCTAGACCAATGATCCTTTTACATTCGAGAAAGCTTAACCCTGTGTATAATGATTCTAGAAAAATGGCATTATGTTCAAGAATAGCATCAGGTTGCTTTAGTTAATTTGTTTGGCATATTAAATAATCCAGATCTGATTACACTGCTTACGTAGTTTAAACTGTTGAGAAGGCGAAATTGATGTATCCATATGAATTTTTTTTCTTTCCGATGGAATAAAACAGCAGTAAACTTGTCAAACTGTCACTCATACTTTGCCAATTTGCATATGTTTACATATTTTAATGAAAGGTGGACAGTGTCATAACTTTCTTTGCACAGACGTCTTCATATTTGAAGCTATATAAGTTGAGATCATATATTCAAAGACCTATTACTAGCTCTTTAAAAGTTACAATCATTTGTAAGATGATTTTATTATCTAATATTAGTACTTTTTTTTCTTTAATTCTGTTGGTTTTATAGATTGGAAATGAAGAAAGAATTATTCAATTTGTTCTGGGAAGCTACAGTTGACGTGCTGCAATTTGATATTGTTTTAAAATCTATATATGTTGCTGTGAAAACAGAGGCTTTTCTGTTCCAATTTGTTGATGAATTTAAGAATCAGACAGTGTGATTCCTAGTCTCTATCAATGCTCTACATAACTATGTGTTAGCGAAATTGTAAAACATACCTGACTTTTAATTTTGAAAGAAACATAAAACAGTATAGTGTTAATGTGTTCTCTAAATTTTCTTTACATATGGAGGTTATTGGATGGAGGCTGTTGGATGAAGAAGACGGACTTAAGCTCCAATGCTTATGGAGGTTGAGAGATTTTAAATGTGGGGTTGAACTTATTAACAGAATTTATAAGGCAGCTGAAGCTTCAGGGCATTTCCCAAATCTGCATTTGGATCAGCAGACCAATCAAGTTAGAGCTGAACTATGGACTGCATCCATTGGTAGGCTTTTCCTCTTTACAATTCCTTCATTGAGTAAATGTTCAAATTCAATACTTTACCTATTATGAACTGCTATTTGATGAATGCAGGTGGCCTCAGTATGAATGATTTCATTTTAGCTGCCAAATTAGATGAAATTAAGACATCAGATCTTGCCCCTAGAAAAAGAGCATGGGCATAGTTGAGACATTGTTTTCATTCTCGAAGGAATTCATACTCTCAACAGTTGATTTTGTTTAACTCATTCTTAAGAAATCTTCCTAATTTGATGACTATTGAAGTCTTGTATATATTTGATCAATTTTCGATCTAATTCAGAAAGGTTGTAAGATTAGTTCTACCCCTTCGGTGCAATTATTCAAGAAATCGTCTAGTTGCATGAATAGAAATGCTGAAGACAATAATGCTGGAGGAACTATGATTTGACATCAAGGCTGCCCCTTCTGAATTTTTCTTTTTTCCTTTTCTATGAATATCGATTATCAAACTCTATATTATATGGAATAAGAGACCAAAAATTTTATGGAGAAAGTTCTTCAAATCCAGCTTACGATTGTGATATGGTGGTGTAATGTTTCCACTCAATGAATCCCAAGTGCACGCTGTATGAGTATCTTCGACTAATGATGATTCTTTTCAGCTATTCTTAACCCTCCAATCCGCAAAAGTCAATATGGAAGTGTGGTTCTTCAGAGGATTGAAGGGCCAACTCTTGCAGCTCAATTCCAAGGCTCAAGGGCCTAGTCATTGAAAACGTTGTACATCTGTCTCACGACCAAAAATTTTAAAACTTAAAAAGTTCAAAACCAATCAACCTGGGAACAATCTCAGTCTTTGTAGTATCAAATATTTGGTGTAGTTTCCATTTTTATCCTTTACAACATTTTGTGCTGCTCAGACTACAAAAAATGGTCATTTTACTCCGTACATTGTAGACAACAGAATAAGTTACAACCTCGTAATGAACAATTTCTGCACCTAGCATCATCTTATGGGGGATGTCTTCAGAGACAATAGGCTGCTAAGACCCGGCAACCGAGAGTTTTCAGCACAAGGTGGTCCAAATATCTCCCAAAAGCGCAGTGTCTCATCTCCACCAGCTGATACCACAGTTAATCCGTCAGGACTCTGCAACAAATCAGTGAAAAGATATAAGCTTCAACAGTTTTAGCTGTAGGAACCAATTCTCCACTAATAAATAACTCCAGCCCCTTAAAATAGTCAAACCTGAGAAAGACCGAGGACTCTAGAGCTATGGCTCTGAATCTCTCCAACATTAGCTAGGGAAGGGTATTTCCACAAGCATAAATGGTTCCTCAGCCTTCCAACACCATAGCCATGGCCACTTAATATCTCCTTGTGATGTCTGTTCCACTCCAGTGCACAAATCTGAACAATTTAATGTTAAATTAGAGTCGACAAACCAAAAATCTTTTCCATACAGGTACATAGGTAGAAGTCCACAAAATCTTGTTGCATCAAATGAGAAAGTGGATTTAAATTAGCAGATAACTCAGTAGCTTCTGACTGATAATTTAATAGCTTTAGCTGAATAAGTAATATTCATAAAAAAGAAACTCCTATATAATTAGAACTAGTGTATTCCATATAAAAGAGTGAAATTGATACACTTGCCTGTGTATTAGTGTCTATGCTGTCAATACACGTCCCCTTCTGTGTATTCCATATCTTAATGCACCCATCATTTGTACCTCCTCCTGAAGCAAGTACGTTAAATTGATAGGGACACCAAGCAAGGGCTTTCACTGCTGCTCGGTGGTCCTTGAATTTGTGCAAGAAGTTGGATGAACTCATTTTGGAAGCTTCCCATATGTATATATTATTTTCGTTTCCACCACTTGCCAATAAATTTCCTTCTCTTGACCATTTCAAGCCACAGACTTCTTCGGTATGTGCAAGCATCCAAGAAGTTGGATTGTTTCCTGCTCTAACTGTTTGAAGGAAAACATGCATGAAAAAGAAACAATGAATCACCGAGATAAATATAACAACAATTAGTATAGCAAAAGTTATATTAGTAGTATAAATGTAATTACCATCATGATTCAGGATAGTTTTGTCTCCGCTTCCTGATGTTAGAGTATGACCGTTCCATGCAAGGGCTGCTACCCTAGCCTTATGACCTTCTAGCTGTCGAATCTGCGACCAAATAGGTATCACGTATGAACTTTTACCGCAGCTGATTCAAAGTCTAGAACAAATTTTTGATATTGAAAGCGAAAAGGCAAACACTGCTTACACATTTGGAAGTCTCAGCATCCCAGAGCTGAAGTTTGGACTGCATATATCCAACTGCTAAAAGTCTGTTATCCTCAGACCAAGATATGCTTGTCGGGTAGTCATCGTCACCTTCAACTTCCAACAACTTCAGAACATTTCCATTCCCTGGATTCCATAGGTATAATGCTTGGCCCAGTGAAACAGCAAGAAAATTGTTCTTTCCCCAATCTATGATGTTCACATAGTAGTCATTTTTTATGTTCGGTGCATCCAGAATCCTAGCTTCTCTCTGCAGAAGGCCTTGAAAACTTCAATCAGTGAAGAACAAATTTTGCATTTTCTCGCAATTTGAAGAAGAGGATAACATGATAAAGGCAAGAGATTTAACCAGCAAAAATCCATTATGGCATTATCACCATATATAGAGATATAGGATATTCGAAGTTCAAACCTGAATTCAACAGCTCTATTTTTTACCTTTCTCAAAATGAATAAATTTCAACCTGAACCTCCAAGCTTACTTTATTTAAGCTTTGATCTCATTACGATTAAAAGGGAAACCAGGAAAGAGAACTAAAAGCAATAACTGATTATTCCTAATTACTGCAAGTTACTGTCGCTTTCTTAATGTGATAGTTAATCAGAAGAGAAGGTTCTGCTTGATTAACCTACAGGTAAAGATACCTTTGGAAATTGGCGATGATACTCACGCTTGGTATTATTTTGCAGTGCTTCTACATCATTCCTTCGCATCTCATCAATAAGATGAATCCACCTTCTACTTGATTTTGGGTTTCCCCTGAAAACTAACATTTTAAACGGTCTCCCCTGTGTATCCAAAGTTAGACTCTCCATCAACTTCTGTCGGTATAAGTCCTGCACAATGAAACTTCATCCTAGAATCAATTCGTCAAGCACATTAATACCCACAAAGCTATAATGTAAAATCAACTGGAAAAAAAATGAATATCATTAAGCGAAAAGACCACCTATGAAAGAACAAAGATAAAATAAAAAACCAAACCCATGAATATGAATCTGTTTATTGAAAACAAAAAATCCCCAGAAAGACGTAATCTTAACAATCCAAAGATAGAAGAGACTTACATTAGAATTGGGATCGGTTACTTGTTTGGCTCTATTTGTCAAAAAACTATGGGCCTGATCAAGATTCATCAAACTCCTATTTGGTATAAACCGGTCTCCCTTGGCAAACCCAAAAACAAGAAACAAGAAAATAAGCAATTGTATCAACAAGAAAGAAAAAGAAATTGAAATTATTCATGATTGAAAGAGAAAGGAACAAATAGAAGGGATTACTAATTAGTACAGGAAAGTCGTATTGGGTAGGACTATCATGGAGTCTCCTTGGAGAGTACCAGTATGATTGAACTTGTGGATTCTCGCTTTGAACCATTTGAGAGAAATTAGAGATCAAATTCAATAATTTCCACTACTGAAAAAAGATTCTTCTTCTCTACGAAGAACAAGGATAAGCATACGAATGTAAAAGGTGCAAGCAGACTAAGGTTTTGAGTCCCTCCCGCCAAAAAAGCCTAACCGTTGCCTTCCTTCGTCAGTTGTTGTTCGATAATAAAGGACTCAAAAAATTATTTCGACTCTAAAAAATGTGGCCGTCTTAGCTCAGCCGGTAGAGCGCATGGCTTTTAACCATGTGGTCGTGGGTTCGATTCCCACAGACGGCGTTTTTCTATTCAACTAAACTTGTGTCCCTTTTTTCTTTTATATTTATGTAGTAGCAAAATGTCAATAATTTTCTGAGTAAAAAAGATAAAAAAATCATTATTTTAATTATCTTAGTTCAGGAAAAAAAAAAAACTTTACTTTAATTATTGCCTCATTTTTTTTTGAAAGGGATTATTGCTTCATTTCTTTTCATGTGATATATTGAAAAACGTAAAGGGACCTACTTGGCTCCTATTGTAAAACACATACAATCAATTATTTGTAGAAATTACAGACAACTTATTTAATCCTAAGAGAGCACAAGCAAAGTTAGAATGGTGGATTAACAGCTCTACATGATCTCCTAATCTCTCCTTGGGTACCAGTAAGAACTCCTATAGATCCCAATTTAACCATGGCAGCACCAAATCTTGCAGGAAAATCAAAAGGAACAGCCAGATTTCTAACAACGCCCACAGTGAAAGGGTGCATCCCCAGCTCTTGGTCTATTTGAAGAATGCCTCTGTGCAACATTATATTCTGGTAGTACGAGACATCCATGAAAAATGGGCTAAATGGGTTTTGATCAAGATCAACTGTGTTATCCGTTGCAGATATCTGAGGACACCTTATTCTCAATACATTAACTAGGAATGGATCCATTGTTGGATCAGGGTTTCCACTTCCTCTGAAATTATACAGACGATCTTTTATCAGAGAACAGTGGGCAACTCCAACTGAATGTGCACCTGCTTTAAAGTTCCAATTCATATCAAAAGGGTATAAATAATTATGAGAATGTATATAGTGGATGAGTGGAAAGATTCTGAGTACCTAGAAGAAGAACCATGTCTGTAACATTGAGGCCTTTACCAGAAAATGCTGCAATGGCTGCAGGAACTGATATTTTAGGGCTTAGGAGGCTCACATTTTGAGCTATAGAAGCTATACCATCCCTTCTTCCTGTTTCAACATTATATCTTCCTCCTCCGCTCTGTTTCAACATTTAAATTAAGTTCACTCAATATATAATCTCAGGTCATTTTCAAATTTTAGTTCGAGTGCTGCAAAATTACCAAACTTCAACAATATATAGTCTTGGGTTATTTTCACCCGCAGTCACTCAATATATAATCGAATTATATTGCAATATTAGCAAGATATACGAATGGAAAAATGAATATGATTGTGATAAGAAATTTTCAGAAGGGCAGGTGAAAGAGAGATACCAAGAAAACAGCATCTCTAGTTGCAATTGCAATGAGATCAGCACAAGAGACAACACCGGGGCAAACTGTCTCCACAGCAGCCTTTGCTTGGTCTATAATATCAAATCCTCTAATGCTATGATTTGGTGGTGCTGTTTTCTCACTATTGATTCCATCTATAAGAATTGATGCATCACACCCCTTTTTTCACCATTATTCCACAAATAAATGGTTAGTCAATTCATCATTTAAGCATTCAATTCATGGTTTAATTCTCTATTTACATAATTTTTTTTTTAAAAATAAATGATGAATTAATTTAGAAATTATGCTAATTTAGATTTCATATAAAAAATGAGCTCATGCATATTAACAACTTAGACCAACTCTCTGGTGCGATTAAACAAAAGAAATGCACACAAAGCTTGCACACCAACTAATACACCATTCATGCTTCTTGGCACTCGATGGATTATAAATTCCTGATGAATTAACGGTTATTATTCATAATTTATTATTAATAATTTTAAGCAAACAAATTAAAATTTAATGGTTTTGTTGAGAAAAAAAATTAAATTTTAAGTATAGAACAGAAATGCAAAGCAAGCTCACATTGGCAAAGCAATCATGGAACTGCAAGCGGAGAAGAGCAGCCACAATAGTAGGATCCGTTAAGAAGCGAGTAGCAATAACACCAGCAACGATAGCCTCAACATCTGCAAACCCACATTTGCCTCTGTAAAATCCTACCCGAAGATCACCATGGCAGTGGCTTAAGTCTATCAAGTTTGCTAAAATGAGCCCAAAGACGAGTGCTGCTGCCTTCACCTCCATCATCTATATAAGATGTTGACATCTCCTACTCTCATTTCATAAGGGTGGGATGTTAAAGAAGAAAAGGCTGAGGAAATTAAGAGCTCCAGAGACCCAAATGATAACTTGGGTGAAAATACGACTGTTTCTTTACATTGTTTCTTATATGAAACATGTTAAGCTGCACATTCGTTTCGTGGTTTTGTATTGAAAAAGTTTATATATTTAACCTAAAGCTGGAGGAGAATTTGTGCATGCATTTCTTTGGCAGCGCATCCCCAGTGGATCTGCTACACCAAATTGATTTTTCATGATGCCATAACAATTTGGAGAAGTAAAAATTTATAAAGGGATTTTTACAAAAAATAATGGAAAAATTACATCTTAAAGTTTTTTTCACAAATAGAAAAAAGCGTTAAACCTTTTTTCAAAAATGCTAAAACGCTAAAAATATTAAAAAGTACCAAAACTCTATGTTAATTAAAAGTTTACCAGAAAATTAACGAAATATAAAATTACACAAGATTTATCTAAAATTTACCTAACATTTAATCAAGATTTATGTAAAGTTTATATGCGGTTTAACTAAGATTTATTAGAAAATTAATAAAAATTAAAATTACTCAAAAGTTTACCAAAAATTTATCTAACACTTATCAAATGTTTAATCGAAGTTTACCTATGATTTGAGTAAAATTAATTAGAAAATTAATAAAAGTTGAAATTACTAAAATTCACTCAAGGTGTACTAAAAATTTACCCGAAATTTATCCAAGAGTTTATCAGATGTTTACTAAAGATATACCCAAGGATTATCCAAAGTTTACCAAAAATTTAACCGAGATTTACCAAAATAAATAACTTTAATTAAGTTAATTAAATACAAATTTACATATTCTTTTGCAAATTAATATTTATCCAAAGTTTATTTTGGTAATTAAGTTAATTAAATAATGATTAAAAATAAATAAATGCATGCATAAGAACAAGTAGAAGCCATACAAGTTAATGAAATTATTAATCCATGTTTAAAAGATAGGAAAATGTCATTTTCTTTTTCAATTGAACATAAATTTGTGTTAAATACACTGTAATTCTTATATTTAAAAAGAAACAGTTAAAAATCAGTAAAAATAAAAACAGTCAATAAAAACACAAAAAAAAAAAAAAAATTCGTTAATGGGTGATATATCCTCATTTATAGATGCAGAAGTGCTTGCGAGCTAGTTTTCGGGGATTCGATTGAGTGGGCTAGGTTTGAAGAGCAGGCCTTGTATTCCAACGTCCAGTCTTTACACAAAAATACTGTACCCACGCTTTGCTGGAAAAGATTAACTTCAAAATTATTAGCATCAATAAATCAAGTAATTAGAAAAGAAAAAGTTCAAATTAACAAGTTGAATTGAATGAGTGGATTAAATATGAGAAGTGGATTTCATTTGCAAAATGTCATTGGCATAGAGAAGCTTAACATGCTCTGCTGCTCCCTTGATACAACTAAACAAATTCATGCTTTGGTTATTTCTTTTGGCAAAGAAAATTCAACATAAAATTTAATTTACAAATGAAAACCAGGCAACGGAGAAACTTGTTTAGTGCGTCAAAATCCAAGAACAGAGAGCGACAAGCCAGTGTTGCTGAATGCTGAGTGATACTGCTGTGGTTAATTACATAATAGTATCAGCAAACCGATAAAGATCAGAAGTTGAGCTTCGGTTAGCCGCACCAGTAGGCAGAGATTTTGGTAGACCCGCAAAGCCTTCTATATTTGACACAAACAATCCTGATGCAGGTTGATGAACAAAGCTCTGCCCTCCTGAGCCATTAATATAGGAAGCATCCCCAACACCATGCCATCCATACGACAGACCAGTGCTTCCCATTATTTGCCCAGTCCTATCCACAAGCATCTCCATGCGACTTCCAGCAAATGAACCGGTGGACGTGACACCATATGCATCTGAAAAGGAACTGGATCCATGCAGCATAGATACAACAGAAGGATTGTTGATATGCCCAGAGAGTCCACCTTCCAACAGGTTCAATCGCCTGGAAGCATTGTACAAGCCATTGCTATCCACATGACTAAGACCCCTTTGCTCATACAAACCATGGCTAGGAGAAGACACAAGGGGTGAACCTGCAAATCTAAGACGTTTTATTTCTTGATTCTTCAAATTGTTTGAAAACTCATTCTCATCTGCTTTTCTTTTTGGTGTCACCCTATCATCTATCTTTTTATTAAGGTCAATAATATCTTTCTCTAAGGTGTCTATCTTTTCTCTAAGTTGCCATCCAGGAATAAGTTTCAGTGGATCAAGCTTGTGATCTTCAAGAAATTTCACTACAGATTTCAGAGCAGCCAACTGCTTTTCGCTTGCTTCTTTCTGTGAAGGTCATAAGAAAATGGCATAATTACCTTGACATGAAGGATGGTAACTTGTTGTAAAATACACACACAGAAACAGTACATACCAGTAAGACAGGCGAATTATTTGCATCTCTTTTTCTCCTTTTCAATGCTTCTTTTGAATCTCGCAGGTATGAATTCAGAATTTTCTGAGGAGGAAACTTATCTTGAATCCCGAAGGTAGAAGCTACATCAATAGCTTCAATTTTTATTCCATTATTCATCATTCTCTCTAGAATATCTGAAACAGTCAAAGATGAAATGCAATAAGGTCAAGCAGAGAAGTAGCCAATGTTAATCTAGATGGAACATCAGATAACATTCAGCTTATTTCAGAAAAGACTGGTAAACACTATAGGCCAGAAAACAGATGGCAACAGTTAATTATCAAAAATTGAAAGCACATCTCACACTGCTCAAAGAAATGAAATCCCTGACAATTACCACTGCTCATGCTAACCAGGCAGAAGTCTGGATGCATGACTAGTAGTGCTAAAGTAAAAAAAACAGAAAATGAAGCAAAGATTTGTACAGGAAGGTTCATAATTGCTCCTTTCTCTGCCTAAGCTACATTTACACAGCATTAATTTGGTTAAACATAAGAGGCATAATGAAAATTACATGCAAGCCTCATGAAACTTTCCACAGCAAACACTCAGATAATCTCAAGATAGAAATCAAGGTGCAAGAGACAACAAATTAAAATAGTGTGTATATGTTTTGTTGTGTGGAATAATTTTCACAGAAGCACATCTTTTGCCTTCTGATAAAAAAGAAATCATAAAGTAACTGACTTTCTTTCTCCACCCCTGAGACCAATGTTCATTGGAGAAATAACATCCAACCACATCATTTAAACCCTTAAACAATTTTATGACTTCCAACATGCTCTGAGAAATTATTTCCTGCTAAATTTGAGTCCACACAAGCAACTAGCAAAATGAATAAACTGTCTGGCCCGTATCTGTCCACACAGTAGATCTCTTACTGTGTAGTCATCAAAAGCCTTTACAATTTCAGGAGCATTTACAGACAATGGATACGACCAAAATTAGAAGGATCCACCACTGACGCTCCATGTTGAATTTGAGGTATGCCATATGCCAGCAAACATCATATGCAAAGTCAAGGCTTCGAGAGCAAAGATACATAGCAATTCACTTGTTCTGCCATCAATAAACTTACAAGTTATCAGTGTTGTCAAGCATTGAATCCCATGATATGTTGGAACTATCCCAACCAAATGGTAGCCAACAGAAGAAAGAGGTGGACATATCCAAAAATGTTCTATATGAATTTCTTATCTCTGTATGAAACATATGCCTTCTCATTAAAAAAGCAATTTGTCTTTTCCATCGAATTATTAGACATGTATAGAGCCAAATTATATTATTTGTTTTTAAGTGATTAAATTCCAGTGATCAATAATACAAAAACAAAAAGATGATACCTAATCAACTACAATATGAGATCTCTGAAATAAAATGAAGGGAATAGCAAGGGGGATAAACTTAACAAAAGTACAAAATGGCAAAAGAAAATAAATGAGAAATACCTGAAATCCTCTTCACAAGAACATGGGATTTTCTAAGGGCATCAGCAATCTGCTTTGAATCACTTAACCGAACCAAATCCCAAATATCATTGTTGGTAAACAACTTTGGTATCCCATAACAACCAACAAGAAGAAGCAGACCCCTGGCATCAACTTCGCTAGCTTTGCTCATACCACCCTCAGCTATAAGCCTCTTTCTCCAGGACACAGCAGCTTCCTCGGCCTGTTGCTTCACAGCCGAGTCAAATTCAATGTCATTGTTAATTATTAACATGAAAAATTCTAAAATCAAAATGCTAGCTTTTCTCCCAGGAATCATGTGAGAGTTCTTGTTGTAGGCCCGAATTCCCTGCAGATAAAACCTCCCTATACAATCCAGCACAAGCTTCGCCGGTTTCGGAGCGCATTTTAGTGCACAAGGAACTTCGGCGCGAAGCTCCTGTACTCTAGATAGATGCGACGCAACATATTTACGGAGGCCTCTGCCACACATAATCTCGCACAGAACAAAAAGCTCCGACTTCGGAGGTGCCGAACCTGTTACTGGCGTTGTTGCGGCTGTTTCTTCTTTTGTATTTGCCGCCTCTGTGCTAGCTTGTTTTCCTGTGACATTTGACATTGGTGGATAAGCGGTGGCCGGCGCCGATTGAATTTGTTGCGGCTGTTGCTGTTCTTTGAAGCGGGTGTCAATGGCATTCTGGATGAAATCGAGGTGCTTTTGCAATTCATCATATCTGCGATAAAATTCGCTAATGACGGCAGAGAGATTGCAAAGTTGATCGATTGATTTCAAGAATTGAGCTTCTTTAGGTTCTTGTTCTCCTTCCCGTTGTTCTTCATGTTGGCTTCGAGCCACAATCGGGAGCTCTTTTGGTTCGGGTTTGACCTGAGATTGAGGTGCCACAGCATTAGCAAGTGATGGCGGTGATTCCTGTTGCGTTGGCATGGAATCGGAGAGCAGTTCATGTTTAATCTGAGAAAGGGGAGGCGCGTGGGCAGTTGAATTGAAGACGCTCGCCATGGGAGAGAAATAGAGGAAGAATTTGTGCCCTAATCTGGATTTTCTTTTTAGATATATTTTTTTCTAGCATTTATATGACAGACGGAATAGATGCTGCTCCGTGCTACTTAGCAGTTGCCGTTAGGTACTTGGGACGGAGCACTGCCCATTCTATTTTGAGAAAATTTTGTCAATTTGCGGAAATTAAAATGTTTTTTTCATATTTACTTTTATTAGTGTTAGAAATTTTTTATTTTTACCAAATGGTTCATCTTTTTCATTTTTTTCGAGATCTATCATTATAGGCTTTGTAGTTCTTTCTTCGATTCCGTCTTTTCCGATTTCGTTTCCATTTTATCTGCCGCAAATCCAATAACGATTTTATTTCTGATATTGTTTTTTCCGATCTCGTTGCTCTACTCCCTTTTATTTCTTTGAATAAGAGAAAAATTATCAGTGAGATTCATGATGATACTGTAGTTATTTTTAAGATTTGGCTTTCGCTCTAAGTTCGATGAATTTGTCAAGTTGCTCTAAGAATAAGCTTTGAGATTGAGTTTATTTAATTTTTTTTTTTTAGTTTTGTTACTGTATTATTAAATTTTTTTTTGTCTTTTTTTTTTTAAATCATTAAGATATCTCCAAAATATGCCTAAAGTATGTTCAAGGTATATCGGAGATATTTTCATAAAATTTTTAAAGGTACATCGAAGTATTCCAAAAGTATACTCAAAGTATTCTCAGATAATTTTTAAGAAATTCCTAAAACATCTCCAAGGTATACCTGTCCGCTAGTTTAGCCGACCGGAAATATCGGATTGGTTGGAGGCTAAATGTATTAACGACCGAAATACCGACAATACAATTAGAGTTTAAATTCGGACAATAAATGAGTAATAAAAATTAATCTTAAATACGATTGGTAAATTTCAGTCATAATATAATTGGATTTATAATTAATGAATTATTAATACTATTTAATAATAATAAAATAATTAAATGATAAAATTAATTTAATTAACTAATACAATTATATTGGTTTTTTAATAAATTTGCATGTCCTCTATTCTCACTTTTATATACAGTATAATTATGATTATAATAATTATGATATGATGTAATTAAGTTATATTTAATTTAAGTATTTATGGTTGTTAATTAAATTTAATTCTATATTATTATATATATCACACCAAATTATCTTGTCCATTATGATTGTTACTATATTTATTATATACAAATTATTTTATTCATTATATAACTTTTTTTAATTTGTTTCGTCTTATTATAATATTTTATTCATAATAAATTATATAATGCATATTTATCTCAAATTTCATCAAGTTATTAATTTATCTGCTATTTAGAGTCATATATAAAATAGAAATAGTAAGTATTTTAAAATCATTGTGTCTATTTCCCTTATTTCCATTGACATTACTCATAAGGTATTTACCAAATAACAGAAAAATGTGCCATTACTTTTAAAAAATTTATTTATATCTATTGAAATTAAAATTTCATAAGAATTTTATATAATTTGTTGTTTACTATTTTTACAAATTACGATCTCTAAATTTAAATTTATATAGTTAACTAAGAATTACGACCATAAATACACCTCATGGGAGTGCAAGATAAATTGCCGTTTTATTATTTATTCATTATTAATTTATTATAATTATTTAATCATAATAAAATTAAATTTTTAATTAATAAATTATTAAATATTATTTACTAATAAATAAAATTATTAAATAATAAAATTATCTCAATTAACTAATATAATTAAATTGATTTTTTTTTTTATAAATTTATATGTCCCTACTATTCTTACTTTTATATATAATAATAGTATATGATATGATATTGAAAGGAAAGAGGATAAATGGTGCTGGATTTTATCTGAATTATTGTTTTGAAAAGTAGATATCACATTTTACTCTCTCTATTTACACTTGAACCAATTAATTGCCAGCAATTACAAATGCAAAACTTACACATTATATACAACTATAACATCACATCGTAAAGTGAAATATTATATTTCAGATAATTACAAGATTTTTGTTGTATCAGACCTGTGGACACTCTGATCAGATCGATTAATGACGACTGGGTTCCCTGAAGCATCCAGATCAACCATGGCAGTATCACCTGGCTTGAACCCTCCACCCAGTAATGCTTCACTTAAAGGATTTTCAATTATATGAGTAACAGCTCTTCTGAGAGGTCGAGCACCGTAAACTTTGTCGTAGCCTTGTTGGCATACAAGCTCCTTGATTGAATCAGACACCTCCAAGCCAATCCCAAGAGATATCAGCCTCTCTTTAACCTCTTCCAGCATCAGATTTAAAATCTCCAGCATCTGAAAAATGAACAAACCATATGAAATGATTCTGACTGAACACCAAAATTAGATCATAAAAATGCAACAGATTCTAGTTTAAAAGAAGTCCTGGGCAAATATTATACACTGTTCATTTATTTTTTAGCTATGATAAAACTGAAAATTTAATAGACGGCTATGTGGTTAGTGAGCCAGTTAGTTATCTGAGTGTAGCTTAGTTAGCTTAGCTGGTAACGTATTAGGGCAGTTATTATGTTAGTAATAACCAGCAACAAATAAGTTGAAACCTATAAAAATGTATCCGTGGCATTGCAATGGAAATCTGAAAAATAATTCACCATACTTTCTCTCTCTTTCTAAGTTTGTTTCCCTCTCTTTTCCTCTAAATCTCTTTTTGTTTCCCTCTCTTTTCCTCTAAATCTCTTCCTCTTTCTCTCTAATTTCCCAGTCCCTTTTCCTTATCAGTGCCACTGTAATGAAAATCCGAAGAAATAATTCTCTACAATTTGCTTTATCTCTATATCGCCATATTTCATTCTCTACTTTTTTTCCCTCACTTTGTTCCTTCTCATTTTCCAAATACAAGTCCGCATGGGACCTAATACTTCCAAGTTCAAATAAGTGAAATGTGCAACTTCAATAATCCAGGACCTTTATCGTGAATGCTTTCATAGTAGAGGGAAAAAAATCGTATTCTATGATTTTGGAGGCTAATGGATTAAAAATTGCAGATTATCAAAAATTATAATATAAAAGTTAACAAACGAGGAACAGTTACAAACCTGAGCCTTCTCAAGGGGATGAAACACCACAACTTCATCTATCCTGTTGAGTAATTCTGGTCGAAAATATGCCTTGAGTTCTTCCAGTACCAACGCCTTTATCCCAGCATATGAGGTTGACTCATCATCCGTAATCATGAAACCAATAGAGGTGCGTCCACCCTTTGCAATGGTAGTGGAGCCCACATTCGAGGTCATAACCACCAATGCATTTTTAAATGATACTCTCCGTCCCTATCCAAACCAGTTTTTAAGGATAAGAAACTATTAAAGATAGTTTAATTGCTTTTTAACTTGTCAAAATTACTATTTGAAATGAACATGTTATGATTATGAAAAACCTGAGAATCTGTAAGGTGGCCATCTTCAAACAATTGGAGAAGGATATTAAATACATCTGGATGAGCTTTCTCTATTTCATCAAGCAAAACTAATGTGAAAGGCCGTCTTCTAATAGCCTCTGTCAAAGTGCCTCCCTCACCAAAACCAACATAACCTGGGGGTGCTCCAATTAGTTTGCTCACAGTGTGTCGCTCCATGTATTCACTCATGTCTAATCTCAACATGGCTGACTCCTACAACAAATATTCAAGCAAGAAGAATGAAAAGTTTGATCCAAAGAATCAAATATCTTATTCCTTTTTTAAGAAAGGCTATCGATTGCAGTTGGATGGTAATAAAGTCAGAGTACTAACAAAATTGTCTTCTAGTTGCTGAAAATTTCCAATTTTGCTTGTTCGTCAAGCTTTCAATTGATTTGACTTATTATTCCTAGTTTAATGATTACAATGAGCACTGCATAAATATTTCGCTTGTAGTTAATGAATTCACAGCTCAGAGATAAATGTATATCTTTCTGTACACATGCCAGGAAGCATATAACTTTCTAATAATAATACAACAACCTCGTAGTGCTACTCTGTGGAATAGCTAAAATACACAAAGAAAGAAAACCATTTAAAAGAAGAAAAAAATTATCTTTTTAGTTTGATTTTCAAAAAAATGTTGTATGAATAAAGTAAGAAGCCTCACCGATCCAAAGTAGCATCCTGCCAAAGCTTTAGCTAGTTCCGTCTTGCCAACCCCAGTAGGACCACAAAACATCATTGCTGCTATGGGCCTATCAGGATCCTTCAAGCCAACCCGAGACCTTTTGACTGCTCTAGATATTGCAGTGACAGCCTCGTCTTGCCCGATTACCCGTTTTTTGAGTTCATCATTCAGACCCACCAAAAACATTCTTTCATCAGCAGTTAGCTGCTGTACTGGGATTCCTGACCAGAGTGAAGCCACTGCTGCAATATCATCAGGCCCCACCACCGGTGGTCTGAAAAAATCACAGCCAGAAATTTAATTAAAAATGCACTGAAACCTTGATAAATATAGCCCTTTTAATCCCCTTAGACATAATTTTTGGGTTCAAAGATCATACTCATCATCATCTGATATGTCAGGTACAGGGGACTCCAAAATTATTTCACCAGAGTTATCTGTGCTGGAAGCACTCTTATCATTTTTCATCCTACTCCCCAGAACCTGCTTGCATTAGAAATTGAATATCAATAATGTTAGTAACAGATGATGAAAATAAGTGTTTGACAAAAAAATATCATTACCACTTCATGCATGGCCTGAACAGTTCTAATTTCTTGCCAATAGTCGTCTGGACACTTTGAAAGTATACCAGTCTGCTGTTCTTTCTTCCTCCTATGGGTCTCAATACGAGCTCTACTTCCTGCCTCATCAATGAGGTCAATAGCTTTGTCTGGAAGATATCTATCAGCAATATATCTTGCTGACAGATAAACAGCAGCATTTATGGCTTCCAATGTGAATCTGCAGTTGTGATGGGCCTCATATTTCTGACGTAGACCCAATAGTATTTTAACTGCATCCTCCTAAACATTTTTATGCACATTCAGTTGATGAAGAAAGACACATATTGCCTCATTCAAGTAAAACTACAAGAAACTGCAAAGTTGCAATTAACCTGGCTTGGCTCATTAATTGACACAGGCTGAAATCTCCGTGCTAATGCTTTATCTGTTTCAAAATGCATTCGGTATTCATCTACCGTGGTGGATGCAATGCACTGCAAAAGATGAGATGCACAGCTAAGCACAATGGATTCAAGCAAACTCATATAAGAATCAGCAATCACAAAATAGTTTGTTGTCCAACTAAGAAAGCCTTTATATCCTTCATTGGCATAGCTCAAGCATTTAACAAGAACACAACATTCCTCCAATGATAGAACAACTACACTAATATATATCTTTCAGGACAAACAACTAATATATAATGGAGGAGGAAATAAACAAAGAACAGATTCAAAATCCATTACTTGTTCTGTAACGAATATAATTGATAAAAGGAGATGACAAGTGTGCCTGCTCCACTCTCACAAGTCATAATTATCATTGTCAAAACAGAGATAAAGAGACATCTAATGGCAACTATGATGTTTACTTGAAAAAGTAGGTATCTGACAGCATTATGAGCAATTAATGAATATGTCAATTTCTATTTTTGTTTTCCTCCTAGCATTTTAGTTCATCAGCTTCTTTCAGCACTCCCAATCAGAATTTCTTGCATCATAGTAAACCATCTTGTATGGCATTCTATCATCTAGTATAAATTTCAATAGCATGCCTAGACCATTAGATTTTGATTATATAAAAGCAAATCATGATTACATAAAAAAAAATCACCTGTAATTGACCCCTCCCAAGATATGGCTTCAGTAAATTAGCAATATCAAGGCCAGATCCCTTGTTTCCCTTTCCAACAGTGCCAGTCCCAACAAGTGTATGGACTTCATCAATAAAAAGAATGATATTACCTGTAAGGCACACATATCATGAGAGGACAACGATTGCATCGCTATATTTTGAAATGAACTCCGGATGAAGCTACCTTCTTTCAGTATTTCTTTTATTAATGCAGTAACACGAGCCTCTAATTCTCCCCTTTCCTTTGCACCAGCAATTAGTAGTCCCATATCCAAAGACATTACACGTTTTGCCTGAGGATGGAAGGACGAATCAATCAAATTTGCAAAGCACAAGCTTCTTAACGTGGGCTAAACAAACTTGAGGATGAGTATATACACGTAAAATTAGGGACAGCAATTAGTTGCAAAGATACATACTAAGAGAAAAACAGGAACATCTGCCTGTGCAATACAAGTTGCTAGTCCTTCAGCAATGGCTGTTTTCCCAACTCCACTTTCACCAAGAAGAATAGGATTGTTTTTGGTTCTACGGCAAAGTATCTGAATTATTCTTTCAATTTCAGTTTCTCGCCCAATAACAGGGTCAATAAGTCCTTCACTAGCACGGGCAGTAAGATCCGCACAGAATTGAGCCAGAGCACTTTTCTCTGTCAAACAAAAATGAATTATATAATATTATTATTGATCTTACAATTTAGGAAATTAAGAATCAGGAAGTACTTTCTACCTTTTGTTCTCTCGGAGGATCTTGATACATTTGTTTTCTTGGAGAAGTATTTTTCACGTGCTCCTTTGGCTTCTGCAGTTGGTTCTCTTCCTTCTTTGGCAAGCTCACCTTGAAGTCTAGTGACTGCTGCATCTGCCAAGTGATCTAGATTTGCCCCAAGTCTGAAATCATCAAGTTGAGGGTCACGATTAGAAAAATTAGGTATATACAAATATGCTTCAACCAAAACAGGGTAAAGAGAGAGAACAGAGAAAAATACGTAACTATGACAAAAGAGATTCCATTATTGCGAATGTTTCTATAAGAAAAACAAGAACCTACCTCTTAAGGACACGACTAGCACTCCCATCATCAACAGTGAACAACCCAATGGCTATATGCTCGGGTGCGATAAAATTATAACCCATAGTTCTCGAATACTCAACTGCAGCCTCAAAAACCCGTTTGGTGCTAACAGAAAATGGCACATCTGTGGCGGAAGTAGAACTGTCTCCTTCACCTCTCCCTGCACTAGAAACCGATGCACTTGTCCTTGTCCCATCAGCATCATCACTCCAAATGTTTCTCACAACTTCACGAGCTTTATCGATCTTAAGACCAGAGCCAAGAAACCCATTTGGGTCTCGGTCCTCCCCAATCAAGCCAAGCAACAGATGCTGTGTGAACACCATGTCCTTGCCCAAGGCTCTGGCTTCCCTCTGAGAAAAGATTACCACTTTAATTGCTCGCTCTGTAAATCTCTCGAAAACAGCAGAAATTGGAAGAATTCTACGCCGTCCACGCGAACGAGAGCATTTAAGCGAATGAGGAACATATGGGTGGTGCTTATGTGAAATAGAAATGCCAAAACAAGACGAACAAGATGATGAAATTGCAGTATTATTAGAATTCGAAATTAAAAGAGGATCAAATCTATGCGACCGAGGTGGGTGAAACGGTCCCAAATCCCACCTCGAGTGAACTGACAGAGGTGATGAAGATAAAACTTCCATTCTTCTTCAATTCTCCCAAAAATAAAAAATTAAATGAATGATTACGAGGCCTATTTGATGAAGTATTGCCTGTATTGAGACTAAAAAAAAATTTTAACTGAGGTATCTGATACAAAAATCTAGATGAAGAAACAAGAAGAGTGGGGTAGAGGAAGAAGGAAGGAATTGAGTAGAAAAACTGAAAAAGGAGAAGGAAGAGTTGGGTTGGTTAACACGGCAAGCCACCACCCAAAAGATTTCACATGTTTTTCTTCTTTTCCAATTATCTCCATTTTCTGGGTTGAACATTGTACTGTACTTATTCG